>DWEE01003953.1:0-10072 GCA_018245755.1 Parelbella macleannani
TAAATGTCCAATCACTTACAGGTAAACATAAATTGATACTTGTTTCAGACAGACGAATACATGTTAAAGAAATACATCGATGATATCATCGTATTCAGTTACGAAATAACATAAGAGGATGAAAAAAAGAAAAAAAAATGCATATAAGACCAATATATATAATAAATAAAATAAAATATATTATGACATGGGCTTCTTCGAGAAAAACGCAAAGAGAGCTCTCCTTCAAAGCCGGCAAAGCATTGGCCACTCCCCGGGTGTTGCAAGTGTCCATGGGCGACGGTGACCACTTACCAGCAGGTGGCCCGTCTATTTACTAGAGTAGATATAAAAAAAAATATCTATATCAAAATAGATTGGGTATCTTGTGCTCGTACAAAACGAATGAGAATTGAAACGATGCGGTGAACGAAAGAATTTAATGTTAATTTTTTCCTCTCAAGCCTGCAATAAAACGACGGACCTCAGTGTCACGTCCAAACGCATGTGGGGCGTGAGTTACCCATCGTCTCTCTAACACTTGGTCTAGATCTAGGTTTCTCTCACGCATACATTGTATGTACATCGCCACAATGAAATAGTGCAACACTAAGACAAAATATCATATATGTATATATAATTCTATAGCAAGTGATAAGAAATTTGTAGTCGTATACATGTCGTACGACGATCGTCTATGCGTGGACATCCCGCGTGGACGCGGCGAACGTTTTATTGTACGTTCCATAGACAACGGATGACGATTGCATCGCTTCGTACCACGGAGATGTTCATTTATAGCGATGCATTATAATACTGGCCGTCTAAAGGGAGAGTAACGTGCAGTTTATATTAAACGAGGCATTTTATTGATATAAATTTTGCAATAATTAAAATAAGAAATCCTCATTATGCCAAATGAATCATGGAATTGAACGGCATATAAGTTTACGTCATATATGTCAAAAAGCGGTTAGGCGTTTGAAATTTCTACTAACGTTACCTCGTCTTTGGTGGGCAGTGTGCACGTCACATTTACAAGTGAATCTATAATATTTTTTTTTGAAAAAAAAGAAGACTAGTTGATCCTCGCATCGATATATCTACTCAATTAATATTATAGAGCGATAGTTAAGAATATAGTTTGTTAGATATACAAGATATATAAAAAAGAAATGATATTTTTGCATGAGAGATACCGCTGTACATACATTTATACAATATACATAATATAAAGTACGTTGTTACGAAGTTGGCTTGTTGTTGAAGTGTTATTGGTCATTGGAGAGTTTTAGATTCACTTGCGAATGCTGGTATTTTGTTAATGGGCACCGTTGAGCTTGAACGGGCGATGTGGTCGAGACTGTGTACCATTAGAGCGTGTTTACGACGTAATGAAAAAGAACGCATGGGTACGTCAGTAGTGCTGTGTTCATAAGTTTCTTCTAATAGCGGTCTTGCCAGCCAGTATTCAATGAATCCCGACGAAATCTGACCGACCGGTATCAGTGTTCATTGAGCTTTTCCATTACGTCCGGTTTAGGGAGAACGTAACGTTGAACGAAGAGCTGTAAATGAAATTTATTGGCATTTTATATGCAACGATTCCTAGCAATATTTCAAATTTTTACCACCTATTCCATGGGACTTAAACGTAGCGGGTGATACGTGGGAGTGTACTACGCTCCTCTGCCTACCCCTTCGGACATTACAGGCGTAAAGCTCCGTAATTCCTATAGAAATTTTTCATCGATTCCTTTAAGCGGTAGACTGCGAAATGTTGGATAGTATTTCGTGATTTGGTCGAGTCAGAGGTCGGTATATCGACGATATTAAATCCTTATGCCGCCGTACATCGTTACAAGTTTAATTTACTACGACAACTATCGATGCCGAAAGCTTTTCCTTCATCAAAACCTGTTCCCCGTTTGGTTACGACTGAGGCTCGACAGAATATATGCATTGCTTTAATAAGCACATACTCTGCCTTGTACTATGCAAGGACGAAGGATAGTTCGTTAGTTCGTCGCTCGTTCAAGGACAACGGTAATGGGTTCCAACAGTACGGAACGGCACGGCATATTAACGTCATACCATTATATCGTATTGGCCCGCTTCGTCCTCGTTGGTCTGGAATATGACAGAATACCTACCCGTAGTATGCCAAAATTTTTGTATGACAATTTTTTTCTTCGCCGCGCCATACCGCGCTGTTAGAAAGCGTCAGCCCCAAAATAAACTATATCATTTGTAAAAGCGTCACTTTTAATATAATATATAGATAATAGTATAGTGCAAGGAATTCGATGAGATGTTATTAGAAACCCGTTAGTGGCAGGCCTTAGTTACGAGACGAGATGAGTCAGTAGCATTCTGTATGATGGTATTGGAAAGAACTTTCGAGATAAAATTCGCGTTTTATGGAATATGGAAGCCTTTTTGAATGGAAGTTAAAAATGCAATTCAATACCTATAAGATTTATTCACAAGCTCATTTGTCCTGTAACCAGAAACGATGCATGAAAGGTTAATGATATTGTAAGCGATTGGAAAAAGAAAAGAATTTGATTGGAAAGAAAACATCTCTAAATCAGCTTGACTGAAGACCTAAACACGAAAACGTATAACTACTGACTATCATGAGCTTCCATGAACTTTCACGATATGGGCCTAGCAAGAGCCTGTGAAAGTCGACAATGGAAATTCATTAGAAGCCAATTTTCACTTACGATCTTCTATCTGAAAAGGGTGAATAAATCGAACGATCATTACAAGAGTGCTACTGATGAAATCGCGAATACATGAATATACGCCTCTGCGAGCGTCGTTAAATGGAGCCTGATTGATAGATTTTAGCCGTGTGTCTGTATTGATTAGAGGAATCCGAGATAGGGATGATTACGATTTAGCACTGTTAGTATGTGCAGTGATACAACTCGGGCGAACCAATAATTTTTTTAACAATATTTGTCATATTGTATCCTTATGCTGAGAACGTGTGTATGTGCGTGCGCCCACGTACGTGTTAACGTGCGAGCGCGCTTGCGTGCGTGCGTGCGTACGTGCGTACGTGCTCGTGGGCGGGCGTGTTTGTATTTTGCGAAACGCAATGTACGGCGACCCATATTCCAACAGTGGAATGACAAATGGGTTATTTGATTTTGTTAATATATGGCGCAAAACACAGTGAGAGTACTTTTAGTGAGACGGTGGAGATTCTTTAATTTTATTATTATTAATAATCATGTAATTAATGCTAGTTAATAATTTCCAAATTGGTCATATCTAAACCGTTTCATGAAGATCGTTCGATATCTGGAAACGAGCTTGTACAAAATGAAATATGTTTTCTGTAAATCCACCCCCGAGAGAATAATGGAAAATTCGGATCGAAAACACCTTTACAGAGATCTACATGTACTCTTGAGGAATTTCAAAATCATAGTGGTCTAAATAATTGATTCTATAATCGATTCTATAAACCGAGTAGAACCTGATAGAAAGCAGGCGAAATTTTCGCCTGCCTTTTTAACATAGTGTTAATTTTTCCAATCGGTTAATTCGGATAAGCTAATATTGATTGAGTTCGCCGAGTTGCGTCACATAGAGCGTTAACGGAGGCACTGAGATTGCTGTTGGTGTGATGCGACGCAAACAATACGAAATAATAATGCCTTTCAATCTTTGTGTATGTCTGTACGTACGTGTATAATGTTAGTTGTTAAGCGAATCTCAAGAAATTATTAAACAATTGATAGTAGCGAATTTTTTCTAAATAACGTTTTGAGAACGGATTTTATAAGACCCCGACTGATGCGTGTAACGATTGCTTTTTTTCGATGTATCTACCTGTTCTTGTTGTTTTTAATTCTAGATGTGGTTGTGTTCATAGAGTTATTACATATAGAGTAGGAACCCTGTTTAAAATGTGTCCATCGACAAAAAAGAGGCTACTTATCTGTCTCTTTCTACTCGCGCACGCGCATATAGCACTGGCGTGAGTTCATTATTTGAAAAACAAGCGGTTCTTTTGCTGCACATGCGTCAGTAGTGAGATAGAGACAGATAGGGTATCGCGATCGTTTCTCTCTTTCTAACCATCGGACGTTGCCGCTTACAGGCAGCCGAAGACCCTACTATGTTTATAATACCTCTATGATTGTGTGGGTTTAAATATTTCATCCTTAGACAATATTGATTTCCATGCACTCATTTACGTGCGCGCACGTAGGACTCAACGTGCGCGCCCGTTCGACTTTTATGAAGAAATAAAAACTAATATAAGTTATATTCACTTCGTCTTCTATCCTGTCGTTATCGTTCGCTATTCGAATTAAATTTAGTAGTTTTACTTAGGTAGGATCTTTAAAATAGTGTTCAATGTTAATTAGTTGTTTCGTTTAGATTTAACTTATGGTGGACAGTTTGAATAGTTAATTCATTTTGTTTTGTCACTTTTCGTCCTCCACGCTGTTTTTTTTTTAATTTCTTCTTATTCCTCAATACATATTGCATTATATACTGTTTTTGTGTTCCATATTATTTTTCTTTAACCGTCAACTTTCAAGTGAGCGTTTTGAATTTAGAACACTTTTACTCACGATTCATATTTTTCATTGGTACTGTCACGGTTTCTTCGGTGCCAGTTTCTTTTTGTTTAATCATTTTCTCTTGTTTGTGATTAAATGTTTTTTATATATTTTTTTTTAATTGCCTCCAATTTTTTTTTTCATATTATCGATAATATCATTAGTAACCGGCGGTTTGTCTATATTGAAGCATCATTGGAATTCTTTAGGATAGTGCCGTCTCCGTCTAACCGATTAAAGGTGCGACAGAGAGGGTAATCTATTAATCTGTCTGTCTGTCTGTCTGGACAGGTCGATTGGGAGCATGGTAGGATATTGCCTCAAATCTAACAGCTCCTACCAACGGCCGGTTATTTTATCTTCTGATTCTGCTACCCGAGAGCGTTCGTTAATTAGTCTTATATTTCGATCAGCTTTTAATTCTACCGATGTAGGCAATGTAGATGTAAGGACCATCTTGGCATAGGGTTGACTTTTTTTTCGAAATACGTCTCGTTAACGAACGCTGGGTATTTCTGGGTTTAAAAAAAAATACTGTTCTTATTATTATTCTGTTTAATCTTCTAAATCTTTCACGGCGTGATAGCGAGAGTATGTGTCAATTATATAACGAAAGTTCAAAATGATCGCTTTGTACAATTGTGTTCATTGGTCGTCGAGGTGTGTTCGAAACACCGTGTATATATACATATTTAAATTCGAAGAGAAAAAGCTGTTAATGAACACTGCCAAGATTTTGTACAGATTGTTTTACTCGTGTGGCCGGTAGCGGCATTTTTTTTTTTAATTCGGCGAGCAAATTTGACGTTTCAGGCGATTACGATTGTTTACTTCGATTATTCGATAACGGTTCCGATTTCAGTTGTAATATAAAATTCAATTTCGATTCGTTACGTCACAAGTATATGTGCAATAGAGAAATTTGGCGGGAACATAAAATTTTTCGCTCTCTTTTTGAGTGTTAAGGATACACAAATATCTAGTTCGAATCGTTTTGTAATCGATTCCCAACCGATTCGTTTTTCGATCATTGGTTAGCGACAAGCGTTCAACTCGTCAAACGTCAATGTTGCCCGCCGAATTGGAAACTCCCTGTATGATACTGTTATTTATAAATATTTTTGTTTTGTGTAACTTAGCTTTAGGTATATTCAATTGTTATTCGAAGGTTTCGAAAATGTTCAATACTGACTCATCACTTGAGCTTTTAACGTCAAAAACATGGGCACTTTGGCTAAGATTGCTTTCCCGAAAAAGTACGCTATGTAATTTGAATTTGAAAAAAAAAAAAGAAAATTTTAAAAAATATTGTTACGTAAGTGATGAATCGATATTGACGCTTCGAACCTATCTTATTCGAGCCTTGTAGTGTCAACTGCGGGTGATCAAAATGGGTAGTAATAAAATTGTTAGCTAGTTCCATCATCGGGAATTATGTACTCACCTTATCGCTCTTTGAGATAACCATGTTAGATTTAGTGAAATTAGCGACATTTTTTTTAAGTAATTTTAAAAAATGTCTCCGATCACTCGTAGCTGGAGCACACTGCTGCCCATCGTTGCTGCCGATTGAGATCGACGGCAGGTTCTTGGACAGCCGTTCGGAGGTTTTTGTCAGGGTTGTCAGAAATCATTGTCGGTATTTCGTTCGACCGTTGACGTTGCAATGGTGCATGCAAAGTGGACAGCCCTAGACGTGAGATCGTCTGGAGAAAGGAGTGGTGTAACTTACTTCCATCGCGAGACCGTCATGTTTGTACCTACATTATGTCATGACGTCGTTGAATAAATCCCACGAAGGTGTCTGTCATTTTGACATTGACAGAAGATGTCAGTCAGACAGCCGATCAGATATGGAATAAGAAATGACATCAATCGAACGGCTCAGTCCAACGAACGCGTCGCTCCGATCGGCCGAGTTAGTTTAATATTTAAAAAAATTTAATGAAAATCTTATGAAGTAATCACATTTTCGATCACAATTGTTAATTAAACTGAAACTTCGAGCACTGATTGGTTTTGAATGTGTGTGTATATGACTCATGTGTCTGTGATAGTTCGTATTTATTTCACTTCTCGCGATTGAAGGACTGGCGATGATTCGTCATTTGTGAAATCATCTCGCAATGACTAAAGTTTTATGTATACCCCCGCCCCAGCAAAGCCCGCATTCCTTTCGCTTTCTAAGCCTGTGCCAAAAATATATTCGTCTTTCCGTGGCGTTCGTCGGGGTAGTTGCCTTTAGAAACATCCTAAGCCCTGTTTATTCTCGTGAATTCACGATACACGTCGTGCATTTGTTTCACGTGCACCGTGCAGCGGAGTGGTCGTATGAATTGCAGGAATTTCCCATTTGTCTGTTTATATCAGACCTACGGCAAGCAAGAGCATTGGAGTTATTGAAATAAATATATATATATAGATAAAAAGGAAATTAATAGACATTATTTATGTAAAAAAATACTCCTTATAATCGTAATTGTATTCAGGCATGAGTTCTCAGAGAGGCTACCGTGTTGTTCGCTAGTGATAATTGTATTTCAGCCGCACGTGTTGTCGACGGGCGTTTTGTGTGAAATTGGTCTCAAATGTGTATGGACTGTACTAAATGTCGTTATACGATTGGTCGTGACGATACGTCGTCATTAGATCGTCACGAATGAGCGTTGCGTTATAAGAACGAATAATTCAACGGTATCGCGTCGCTAGATGTCTAATAACTTCTTGACATGTCTTGTTGACCGACAAATTGATAGAGCTCGGAGTCCCGTGACCTCGGTCTTCATTCACACAGTACGAAGTATCTTGGTATATGAATGAATAGTGAAAAGATTGAGCTATCGAAAAGTATTTATATTTCTCTAATAATGTCAACCAATCATATAACGCTTTCGTATATCTTGAACGAGTGAATGAGTGAACGATTTGTATTCGGATCGGTGGAAAGTTCAGTCTTCCATTATTTATACATTATAATTAAACAATTTGAGGATAAAAAAACGGAAATATCTTATGCTGATATTTATAAGTCCTATGGTATCGCTCCATTCAACTAAAGTTGTAATAGATGTTTATGACGCAAAAGATTTAAAATTTTAACGCATGAATTTTAACGCATGAATTTTTATGCATGAATTTTAAAAAATTGAAACTACACCTATGTTAATGTGAGGGTACATTTCCGTCGTAACGCAGAAATTTTAACGTCTTATTCAGTATGCACTGACATCTTTTGACGTTAAAATTAGTTTTTTTCACGGATGGGGCGGTACCATTAAAACCCGGCATCGTATTTTTTTCTGTGAAATTTTACACGTTGTAATACCTAACGTTTTGGTAATTTTGAAAATTGAACAGTATTGTTGGTGCGTTGTGAAATTTCTGTGACGTTATATGGAATTTGTTAGATTTATATTATTCAAATTCTTTTTTGGCTCTCAATGAAATCGTATATTCTCGATTTAATGCAAAAAAAAATTTTTTGTTCGACGATTGGCAAAAGTATACAGGGTGTGTGTGGTATACGGATTTGTTATATAATTCATGTCAAATGAAAGAAGTTGTGAATGAGAGTAGTATTTGACGATATTTCAAATCTCGATAGTCTATTATGTCATATAAAACATATCACATCGATTACCGAACATCCTGTATACATTTTAATTTTATCCATACCTTTGCTTGAAACATCCGATTACAGGGTGATTATTTTCTGTGACCTCATTTACTGGTAGTTGAAGAAGATGAAAAGAGAATGACTGTTACAGAAATTGTCCGGTGTCAAATGGATATTATGTAAAATTTTAGTCATTGTGTATAATAACTGATGTAACAATATTCGGCCGCCGTGAATAATTATTTATTTTAGATACACTGGAGCAGTGAAGTATTAGGGAACTCGATGTTATTCTTATGGTAGATTATCCCCCCCATCGATGCCATTTTGGATATGCTCTATACGAAGTCATATTGCTCGGGAAACAACTTTGAGCCATGGTGCTCCACAAGCAAGATGACTTGTACTAGACTTAACTGCTGGGCAAAGAGATATGTGTAGTTGCGATTGTCCTGGATTAATTGAGGGTTCCACAATCGCATCATACAGCTGTCAACGTAGGGGAGGGGATTGGAAGTCGGTATGTGTTATTACATCATTGACTTTTGTAATTATTTAAAAATTGAACTGACAATAGGGTCAGTTACGCTATCCATTGATAAGAAATAAGTGCCTATAAAAAAAATCTGTTAGAAGATTTGTATGTTGAATGATAAAAGTGTTTTATGAAGCGGTGGATTTCAAAATATATAGCTAGATTTAAGGGTACATAATATGTCAATTCCATACCCCTCTCTCACCCACTGATCAAATAGAAATATGTTTTTAATATAGAGACCATTATGTATAACAGTGATCGATGAGTCCATGAATCAATGGTATCGTTGAAAGGGGGATAGTGTCCCATTGGATCCGAACTATTGATAGCACCCAAAGATTGTTATGAATTTATACAAAATATATTATGTTGTGTAAGGAATAAAAACTGTCAAAATGTCAATGTTATTCTTTCTTTTCACCGAGGAGCTGTGTTTTGATTGGACTGTCAAGATCGGATCTATGTTGATGTAAAGTGCCCTTTTTCTATTGCCCTTTTTATGTGTACTGGGTGCGAATAGACAACTGTCGTTATATTCTGTTGCGTTTTTAAATTGTCC
This sequence comes from Parelbella macleannani, assembly GCA_018245755.1. Taxonomy (NCBI): domain Eukaryota; kingdom Metazoa; phylum Arthropoda; class Insecta; order Lepidoptera; family Hesperiidae; genus Parelbella; species Parelbella macleannani. The sequence continues at coordinate 9,282 of DWEE01003953.1, forward strand.
GTTGTAAATAACATTGTGCATGCGTATACATAATATACTATCTATGTTGTAAGATGTTGCGGGATACCTTTGATCGGTGTTTGGCTGTGTTGCCATCATACTTACATGTTACGATTCACTATAGTATCCAAAATGTACTGCTAAAAATGGGGTAACACTAAAAGCTAAGTTGCTCCATTTTATTTGGAGTCTAAATTGTACCCAGAGATGGGATGTTATGGTATATGATTTGACACAGACAAGCACACTCACGTACTCTCACACACACGCCCTCTCACATATACACACACAAACGCGCGCACACACACACACTCACCCATGTATGCACACACACGTTAATAATAATTAAGTTGTAGATCGAAAAACATACTGTAATGTTAATTGTAATGTGGTGTAGACATTTCTATGTTATATTTGTGGTCTTACGCTGATTGTTAGATTAGCCGAAGACAGGGCGCGAGGGCGATCATTGGGGGAGGCCTATGTCCAGCAGTGGACTGAAATAGGCTGATGATAATGATGATGATGACCCTGATTGTTAAAATTGGCCACTGCGATCTTTCCTTCAATATTTATATCCCATTATTACTTCTATTTAGCTATATGGGGTCTCTCCTGTGATGTGCATGAATCATGCTCAGTCCATGTTCAGTGGCAGTTGAATCGGGAGTGAATGTAATAACTCTGAAGAGATCAATATGATTTCTTTTTTAATTCGATTCATCATCATCAGCCTACTCCCGTCCGCTGCTGGACATAGGCCTCTCCAATGGCACGCCACTGAGCTCGAT
>DWEE01003954.1:0-10072 GCA_018245755.1 Parelbella macleannani
GCAAACGGAAACTAACAGATTCGTATCTGTTTTCCTTATTCTGAAACTCGAAACGATTAAAATATACTAAAACACTGTATTAAAATCCAAAGGAACAAAACTATATTTAGTGCTTTATTACAACATTCGTGGCAAAAACAAACAACAACAACATCTTTAGTTATTATGAATGTTTCAAAAATGGAATATTTTTTTTTATTTTTCTTTTAATATTGTAACCAGAAATATAATGGCGTTCCTCCAAAATAGCACCAAGGTCGGTTTTAAATGTTTTATTAAATGAAAGAATGTCTTCCGTACATTCTAGGTTATTGGGTATGGGCTAGGAAAAGTTTTTTAGGCAAAAATAAAAATTGCTTGATGGTGTCTACTGTTGGTATTGGATATCCTTTCAGAATTAGATATTATGTAGTATATTAGATAAGCAGGACGATAAGAGGGCTATCATTGATGATAGTAGTGATGATGGTAATGATAGTAATGAAGGCGATGATGATGACGATGTTGAGGATGGCGACGATAACGACGGTCATGATGATGATAAAAGATATCTGTATGATCTTTTATCATAAGCTCTTCAAGAATACTAGCATAAAACAATACCTTTAACAGTGTCATTACAATTTGACCAAAATTTTACTGTGAGTATAATTTTATTGACGGTTTGATAAAAATAAAATTCAACATTTAATTTGGTTTTGTCAGTTTCGAAATATTCAAATAATGTTTTATTCAAAAAATTGAGAGCTCATTTATTATCTTGTCTCATATTATTTGCTGATCGATTTCGATAACCATATTATAGGGGTCTCATCTTACTGTGTTTGGAAACGACAAATACCTTAAGCGTAACATCACACATATATATTTCACCGAAAGGGTTGACAGAGGAGTGCATTACTCCCACTGTTCACCAGTTATAATACACGTCCCGTCGAACATGAGGTAGCTTTAAAACCTCTTTTATTCCTTTAACAATTTGAAGGTCAGTGCAATTGAAGATTTTGTATCATAAATAAATATATTTGATAGAGTCGATTGTACCTGAAACCAGTTAGATGTATAAATTTCTCTTGTCTGCAGCGCCGTTGACCGGAGATGGTATCATTTGTATTGACCTAGGCGTTACAACGAGTTCAATTATTTCAATGCTACTTACGAGCATTGTTGACTGCAATAATGAGTAACTTGCGTGCGATGCTATTGAATGACGTTTGCTAGAAGAATCTGTGACGATTCCCTTCCTTAGTGACCTTTGACTCTTCTATACAGTGTTGGTAGTAATTATTATGTTAATAATTTTTCAAGGATTTCATCACCATTATCGTCATCAGCAGTAAAATATAATCGTATCTACGGTTTCAAGAATGTCATCATCGTAAACCGTTTTTATCGTCCCACTACTGGACTCATGTGTATTCCTACGATTAAAGTTTTTCTCTAAATATTTAACGGTACTTATTGATATTGTGAATAGATTTATTGAAACACGTATATCGACTTTGAACTCTACAATAAGTCACATATCCACATACAAGTGATGCTCAGCTATACTCTAAATATAAAATATAATGAATTTCATTGTCACACCACTATAAAGCACATATTTTAATTCATTCAAAGAGTAGTGTCCAGAAATATTTTATGGTTGCCGTACCCTATAAGAAGTAGGCTAGAATATATGTATCCGAACAAATCTCCCGTCACGATTATTTCCGATACATTTATATGTATAAATACATTATGAAAATAATATTGACCGTTTAAAGAAGTTTAGAGTACATATTTATAAACTTTATAGGTATCGCCTATCATGTAGCAGTAAAATGACTTCCGCGATTAAACAAATTAGGCAATTTGCGTCGATTTGATTATCGATAGTTATTATTAGAGGTGTCATGCGTAAACAGATCATCACATGAAATGTTATGTATCATTTGATATAATATAGTCGTAATTTTAGAAGTTATCTCATAAATTTCCTGTAGGTACCTATGTAAGGCTTAAAATGGCAGTCTTTAAAGCGCACTAATTAAAAAAAATGCTTACAGCATTGGCGCCCAAAACTTTAAGGTTTTTTTATCTGTTAGCATGTTGGTCTAACATGTGTAGTATGAGTTTTTTAGTGTGTGTGAATCACAAAAAGTATTCAAATTTTTCCATATAACTACACTTAAAGTCACATTAAGATTAGTTATGTTAAAGAGCGATTCTGCCAGATCACATTGATTTGAAAAACATTATGTTACGTTTAGATCCAGCTTGGAAATACACAGTTGAATATTTTTTGTTAGCTCAAAATTAGTATTATAGATAAACATAATAGTTTTTTTTTACATCGGTAAATTACCACATTTGTTATTTGTAACAGTTTACGTGGGATGGGAATTGTTATATCCGCCATTGTGTAAATTTATTAGTTTTTGTACTTATGTCTATTCTACGGCCCAAATTTGATAGCAGATTTGTTATGCTATTTTTGTTTATCCTTAGACAATACTTATATATTTTGATTAAAAGCAGAATCCTTTGAACTTAGGTGATTCCAAGCCGTTGAATGTTCTAGAGTACTTAAGCATTTCACTTTTAGTTAGGCAATATTAAGAACGTTGGAAATTAATCAGTAACCTTATCACTGTTATACTATTATTTATTATTTTAATCAGCGCTATTAAATCCGTATATTAGTTGCTAGTTTTTCGTCGAAGACTTTTCATTCTGTTCCGAGTAATTTCATTCGTAGAAAATAGATGGCGTTTATATATTATAACACTATTTTCCAATTTATAATTGCCAAATTCAGGGTTGTAGCGAAGGAATTGTTCTAAGCCCGCTTTTAAATAATATTCTCATCCACGTTTGTAAAAATGATTAATGATAGTAGAGAAGACAATTTGTTAGACAAGTGCAGGTGATAAAGTGAGAAGAGGCAAACCTAGGTGTCAGTACTTCGATCAAATCAGAGACGGCCTAAGAGAAGGCCGAGACAAAACTCCCTTTAGCAGATGTGCGTACATATGTAACGACCTTAATAAACGTAGAAGAGGCGAAAGAAACTTGCCAGAACCTAAAACAGAAAACATAACGGTATATTAAGAGGTAGTACCTACTTGCTAATCCATCTCGTGACCGTAGGTACTTCCCCGATCTGTTATTAAAGGAGTCAATTTAGAAGCCAATTTATATTCGGATATCGATCTCTGTTAATTGTATGAGTCATTTCATGAAGTTACGCTCAAATCAATTTATCAATTCGTTACAGTCAATACTATGTCAGAAAAATTGTATTTTTTATTACATATCTTTTATAATACAGTTACAAAGATATCAAGCGAATATGTTTATTTTAATAATTTCATCCGTTACAATATCCAGCTGGGTGATTAAATCATTTATAAACCATGAAATTATTGAAACGGGTGATTTATATCCGGGTTCAAATCCCGGGTCGGGTACAATTAGATTTCTTTTAGAATTTCTTGGAGGGACTCGGAGTCCGGAATTGTGCCCGGTGTATGGCAATATACTCACCACCTATTCCATGGGACTTAAACGTAACTGGTGAAACGTGGGGCTGTTTTACACCCCTCTGCCTACCCCTTCGGGGATTACAGGGATGATTTTACTTTTTTTTAAATATATATACACATATATAATAAACTCTCGAACTGAAAATATGTGAAAAGATATACCTTAGAGCTCTAAGTAAAAGCTTAAAGCTCTAAGCATGTTAAAACAAATTTATATAGGAAAAAACGCTCGCAGGTAGTTCTGACGTCTAAGCATTTTTCATAAATTTTCAGTCTAGAAATTAGTTCTAGTCGCACCGTTGCTAACAACCACGAAGCCTAAAAATACATCCCTAATGAGATTTTGAACTAATCAACTAAGAAATTTGATTTCTAGAAAAATCTAGTGTTTTTATGCCCACATTAAGAGTCTAGATATGAGCAGCTCGGGAGTCAAGGGTCCGAAATCAAATTTCCTGCATGTAGAAACCGACGAATGTGCACCCACCTCGAGTTTCTACATACAAACATTTGGCACTGAGTGCTCTCTGCCTCTACCGTAAGAGAGTTGACGTGATGATGCAAGAGTAAAATAAAATCGAAATATATTTTTAACATCGCTTTGCATTGACACTGGATAGCGATCTTAAGGAGTTACTTGAACTTGAACGTGTCTAAAGCGTCTAGGCGAGAGAGTTTATGCTGTGAACAAATTGTGACCCACGTAGCATATTTTAAGCTAATATAAATTGTTTTACATTAATATTTGAGAACGTATTTATTTTTTATGTATGTATATCGAAATTATAAGTATATGACCGCCTCGTTGATCGAATGTTTGCTAGAGCGACTGCTGTGTCAGAGGTCGCGTGTTCGTTTCCCGGGTCGGGTACCATTGGGTATTTTAACTTGAATTATTTAGTAGTAGATCGGAGTCTGGAATCGTGCCTCGTATATGGCAATAGGATGACTCCTTATTCCATGGCTCGTATAACATACCAGATGAAAAATGGAAGTAACGCTTCAGATAAATGGGTGTGATGTTGTGTTATTTACGTATTATTTTGTCATCATCAGCCTAGTTCCATCCACTGCTGCAAGAATCTCCAATAGCACGGCACTGACCTCGATCTTCAGCTTTTCGAATTCAACCGCTGCCTGCCACATTATTTTGCCGTTTATTTTATTTTAATGAAGTGCAGCGTGGCCTTGTTATTTTTACACTCAGTCCACCGACGTAAGGGTCTGGCAGACAGCACTACCTTTACGATGAGACCGCCTTTAGGTATTTTTTTTTGTTTATTCTGTAAATTTACTTATTTATCTTGTATAAAGTGCGTAAAAACGTACCTATATTTAAATGTAGGTTAGTAATTTCATATATGTCTATTCACTCATATGCGTTCCTTAAAGGGAAATCATTTTGAAACTTAATTTAGTTTTCGATCATCAAAGCGTAACACGTAAGATCACGCTTCTGATCCCCGAAGGAGTGGCAAAGGAGTGTAGTGCGCTTGTACGTTTCAGCAGTTACGTTTCAGTCCCATGGAATAGGTGGTGAGCCTATTGCCATACACCGGGTGCAGATCCAGAATCCGAGTCACTACTCGATATTCTAAATCAGAAAAATCCGATGGTACGATCATCAAAGCAATACAATAATAAATAGTATGTTCTAAATAAAATATATTAAACTACATTAACCATGTAAAACATATAAAATTTATGAGTATATGATTTCATTTTAAAATACCATTTATATTTTTATGATCGACAATATTTAAGTAATCTTATACTTGCTTGCCAACTGCACAGTACCTATTTGATGGAGTTGTTACTTTTCAGAAAGATACAGCACCGCAAGCTAAAATGATATTTATATAATATAAGTAACATATAAAATCCCGTGTTATGGTTCAATAAACACTGATTTAACATTACGATCGTAAATAAAGTTACATGTCGTTAAACAATTTTCCGATTTGCCCTTTGAAATCGTTTGATCATTTTATTTATGCAACCTGTTGTAATTCTGGCTCAAGGACATGTAAAAGGAATCAGATTTATTGGTTTATGAGAATACGGGTTCAACTTAATTAAGGCATGCGAGTAACATGAGGGCAGTAATCCCCGAAGAGTTAGGCAAAGGAGTAGCAGTACACTCCCATGTTTCACCAGTTACGTGCAGATCCTATGGAAAAGGTGATGAGCCTATTGCGTTGTACCGGGCAAAGATCCATACTCCGAGCATCTATCAAAAACTTCTAGAAAATCTGAGTTGGAAAAAATCCAATTGTACCCGGCCCGGGATTCGAACCCAGGAGCTCTCGACCAGCAATCGCTCTTACAACCACTCGAACAACGAGGCAGTCACCATATACATGTATGAAATAAATAGTCGTACACGGTAAATATAAAGATAAACATATCGCCACAACTAATTTTGGTGAAATGCTATCCTAAAAAAATACTAGGTATGCCAAATAATACACGAATATCTATAGTATGCAAAAAAAAATTGAGGGCTCTACATATTAAACAAGGCTTTCAGAACTTAACAGCTTTGTACACTATCCGAGAAAACAACCAGAATGGAGAAAACTTATTCAACAACATCAATCAATATCGGTGTCTATCTCGACGTAATCAATCTTTACAACAACACCGTATTTGTCACGACGCGATGAAGATAGCGATCGCAACGATTAATAAAACGGTAATTCTTATAATCTACGTGTTGAGAAAAATTGTGTCAACAACATTTAGGTACACAGTACACATGAATCAGTATGCACACGGTTCTGAGCTGATTGAGTCAGATGGAAAATAGAATGTGTCATACTAATCTCGTGTTCATCTAAATTCACGCTGGTGTATTGTCTTGAATTATTTCTCATATTGGTTAGCAGAAACCGAGTATTTCCCCAATTACGGTTCTGAAAAACTTCTTTTCATTACACCTTTATACATGCTAAGCTGATAGATATTTCCTCGATCCGGCCTTCATTTTAAGCGCCGATTTGTTAGTATAACTAAATGTAATTCCCTAGCGCATTAAGCAAGACTTTTGAGTGCATACGATCAGTATGCAAATACTTTTACATATTATTATCCTTTAAAGCAAAAAAAACGCGTGCTATCTGTATACCTATTTGCGATCTCATCGTTACGGTGAGCGAAACAGAGATATGGGTTTAATTAACATACGTTTACTAAAATTCTTGTATGGTACTTGTGTTCAATATTTGAAATGCAAGTTGCTGTCTAGTTGTGAACGCTAACGACAGATGGCGTTAACTTATCGTCAATTATCATTAGTACACAAATAATATTATAGGAGGGAATTCAGTCTCTGTTCTGACATAGACAACTTAATAACTACTTCAAATTAATTATATCACTAAAACGTAACATTACTCCTGTAATCCCCGAAGGGGTAGGCAGAGGGATGTACTACACCCCAACGTTTCACCAGTTACGTTTAAGTCCCATGGCATATGTGGTGAGCCTATTGCCATACACCGGGCACTGATCCAGACTCCGAGTCACTACTAGAAATTCTAAATTAGAACAATCTAATAGCACCCGACCCGAGATTTGAACCAAGGGCCACCCGCTCGGCAGTCGCGGTTGCAACCGCTCGACCAACGAGGCAGACAATATTACATATCAATCTCATTAACAGAGTTACTGACACTAAACATCTTCCTGCAGTCCTATTCGAGGTCTAACAATTTTTATGGCCTGCAGCATAAACTCCTGTGAGTTTATATACCATTCTCTTAAATAAAAAAATAAGAAAAATATTTAATTAAATCGAATAGAATAAGAAATAAAACACGTATTGGAACATGTGCCAATGCAATAATGCAGTTCATGTTAATCGGTAAGGTATGAAAAGTGTAGATATGCTGGCGATGTTACGAGTCAGTTGCGTAGATCAAAATGATAGCGGAAGTTACATTTAGGGTGAGTACCCGCTAAATTCAAAATTCGAAGCGATAGTTTGACGGTAGGTGTAAAAAAATACAATTCTTTATTCAAATTTTCTTCGTGATAAATATTTTTGTACGCGAGGAACTGGGGCAAAGTATTTATTATAACTAGGTATATTCATGTTACGAGCCAGTTGTGTGGATCAGAATAACGACGGAAGTTTCATTTATAGTGAGTACCAGCTAAATTCAAAATTCGAAGCGACAGTTTGACGGTAGTTGTAAAAAAATTATTTAAATTTTGGTCCTTGACATGTGAATGTAACGTACGTGAGAAAATTTAGGTATATATTATTTTGTAAATATATTCCGTTTATTTTATATACCTATTATTCATTTTGTTCTAATTATATATATAGCCTTGACAAACGTAAAAGAAATATTTTAAAAAGCCGTTGACATTGATGGTATAATTATGTGATGTATTCTTCCATTTAAAATTTAAATAGATTTGAACTTGATATTTTTTAAATTACAATAAGGTGATAATATCGTGATAAAGATATTAAATTTTCGCTTTTTATCCTTTGGACGTGCATGTGACCGTCAATTTTTAATGTATTTATATCTATGCAAATGCATCTTTAACCACCATTGCCTAATGCATGTTTCTAAAAAAAACGTAACTTCTCGCCTGTAATCCTCGAAGGGGTAATAGGGCATAGGAGTATCACCGAACTCCCACGTTTCCCACAAGTGAGACTAATACCATACACCGGGTACCAGATCCAGACTTCGAGTCATTACAAGAAATTTCTTCTACATAGAAAGCCTAAGTTACAAATATCCTATAATGGAACTCGGTCCAGGATTCGAACCCAGGACGTTTCGATTGGCAGTCCCGCTTTGCAACCACTCAACACTCAACCAACGAGGCAGCCGTTTTGCCAACGTCAATAGAATAGATCGATTTATAGGTAGGTAGTACTGTAGCAAAAATGAAGTGTATTAAATGATTGAATGAACGCACCTCGATTAATAGCAGCCTAAGAAAAATATACGCGAACATTACAGGCAAGTTACGTTAATAGTACATAAATAACCATTGACAAGGAAGTGTCAAGATAATTGTGGAAATGTCTAATTACTGTTTTATCTAATCTGCATCTGTACATGTCGATCTTATCTTGTGCTGTGCACATGGAAATCAGTAGAACGTTGTCCAAGGTTCAAATCCGACGGCGTAAGTGATATTATGTAAAAATATTGTAATTCATATTGCGTCTGTTATCAGCATATTGCAATGATTTAATATAATTGTCGTAACTGACTTTTATTGTCTTTATAAATGACATTAATGAATCGTAATGTTTCTGTATTAGACAATATACATATATATTACATACACTCATAAAATAGGCTATTTTTTATTTGAATTATTTTTTTAAATCATGCCAGGTCCCTTAGGGCTTAGGCAGAACAGCGTGTACCATATATTTATATCCTTATAGATCTAACATGCTTCTTTTATATTTCTCACTCTCTTCATAGTTCATACACGCATATGTACCTCTTTTGATAACTTCTGACTCCTCCATAAGCCAGTATTTGATCTCTTTGGAAAAAATTTGTGAGTCTTGGTCTCCTTTCGCACCTGCGTCCGTCAACATTGGCATTGTACCTTTGTTTTGTCATTCTTTTATTGGCGAAATAACCAAGGATATTTATCAAGTCGCCGTCGTATCCACCGCTAGTCAGACTGTATACATTTATTATACAAACTGCTACCGCGACTTTCTAATCATAATCCTTGGAACATTAGGCACTAATAAGATTTCCTGATACACAATATTCGTTGCGGACGCGTCAAGGACAAGCGAATAGGTTGTAAGCGTTAAACACTCGAGAGAAAGCTTCCTGCATATATCTGTGCGAACAGCACCTTTTCTTAAGTACGCTGATGCTCGATCTTGACATAACATAGCATAACATCATGGCCGTGTTTCTTCAAAGCGGTAGACAGAGGTGTGTAGTTCTCGACAGTTTTCATCAGTCGTGTTATACGTTCCATGGAACAGGGGTGAGACTACTGTTGATTTTAAGCTTTATTTATTGTTGTAAGGTATGGTCTAATCGTAAGCTGCGGAACGCCTAGAATAAAAGACAGAATAGGGTTTAGAGAAAAAATAGGGATATTTTAAGATAATTGGGATACCTACGGACGATAACAATACCATTTGTACGACAGTCTAGCAATATTTCTGTTTCAATACCTTTGTTTTGTCATTTTCATTTCAAGTCAGTAATAACGCCATCTTTTATAGAGTAGTGGAAAAATAATTACAGATTAAAAATTATTTGGCTGAGAATATTTATTAAACATTCATGGAATAAATGATACTGCGTTTATAAATGTGGACACATGAAAAGATCTGTTAAAGTTTATCAGTGAGAAAAAAAAGGTTTGATTCGAATGTTTCAAGTGATACCAAAGTGTTTGACGAGCAGAGAAAAAAAAACAAAAATTTGTGAAGTGGGTTTTGTATCTGCAGATTATGAGTAGGATTAAGATTATTAAAAATAAAAATTCTCAATGTTTAAACAAAACGTGGCGTTATAATACATACA
>DWEE01003955.1:0-10071 GCA_018245755.1 Parelbella macleannani
TAGGACACTCGTAGCATATGAGCCTATCGGAGGGGTAGTTAATACAAAACTTCAAAAATAAATTTTAGTTATTACACTTGATTGCCTCGTTGGTCGAGTGGTTGCAAGAGAGACTGCCGATCGAGAGGTCCTGGGTTCTAATCCCGAGTCAGGTTTTGGAATTTCAAGTACTGACTCGGAGTCTATAATTGTGCTAGGTAAATGCCAATAGGCTCACCACTATTCCATGGAACTTAAACGTACTCGTAACTGGTGGAACGTGAGAGTGTACTACACTCCTCTGCCTACCCCTTCGGGGATTACAGGCGTGAAATTACGTTTTTTTTATTATTACACTGGCTTAAGTAACTTAATAAGTATATTATATTTTATAACACCTTTATCAAGTTCGTTCGCCTGGAGATCATTCCCTTAATCTGTAGCTTCGATTTCTGCTAATTTGACTTGTATGAACACAAAGAGCACTACAGTTTTTTATAACTTTTTTCATAGAAAAAAAGGAATAATCCTCGAAACGAAGTCAACCGTCACAACAATACCAATCTAATCCGCTTCCAGATAAAGTGCAATCCGAGTTGGAATGGAACTCACTTCACTTTAAACAGAAGGAATTTAATGGAAAAGCGGATTTAACTTATTTGCAAATTGATTTTATACTGGATACGTCTGTTTTATTCCTAATTCGACCTCACCTTAGTTCTTACTTTAAATTATTTCGATGTAAATGTAACACGATTGGGAAATCGTTGCCAAGGACGCTCTCCAGCTAGGTGGAGGGACGAAATACGCAAAGTGGCTGGCGACGGTTGGATCCGTAGAGCTGCAGATCGAGCTCAGTAATGAGCTATTGGGAGGCCTATGTCCATGTGCAATTATAATGTCATCATACCAGGTCCAGTACATGGGTAAACAGAGTACACTGAGTGCCAGACATCTCTATCCTTACATATCGAACATATTCCTTCTACATTAAGCACTCTTTCGTACATTATAATTTAAAAAAATGTCTAGGACTTGATACTCATGAATATATATAGCTGGAATATATAAAATTTATTGACTGAAACCTTGGCCGAAACCTATCTAGGCCGTCCTGGGGCCGGCGTGTATGTACATACTCATATACTATTCTAGTACACATTATGGAACTAACGTATTTAAGGTCATATGGTAGGGATTTAATGTTTACACTAAATAAATATATTATACTCTATTTCTGTCTACCCTTACTTGGGTAACGGGACAATGTAGCCTCCTTTCAACCCTTATTATTTTCTTGGGAGATTTACGTGCAAAAGTCAAACCATAGAAGAGTTGACAATAACGATGATGATATTTCGTAGCTGTTATTGAATACATTTTCGATGATTCGTTTCTGCCAAAAATCATTCCTTTTAGAAAAAATATCAATTGTATCTTAAAGGTAGCAAATACTGCAATGACAAAAATGTTGATTGGTTTGAAACGAAACTGCAGTACTTTCATTACACATGAAATATTTCAGTACAATTTCATTAAATATGAATTGCCTCAATACACTTTCATTAAATATGAAACTATTCAGTACACGACAGTAATATATTCATATACTATGCAAAGCCGAGGGAAACTTAGTGAAACGCGTTTTAACAGACGATAAAAGGCGAGCAAAGCCGGAGGAAAATTCTATTTTACTGGCAACAATACACTTAAAATAGACCGAGGGATCTCAAAATTGGGGTCTGTGTTTATTCGGGCGGAACGTTGGTTCCAAAGGGCTCGCGTGAGGAACCGTTATATTACAATATTCTACTATACACCATGAGAACAATATATGTTAACGCAAACTAAACGTCGGTGAATAAAGGCAGGTGGCAACGTTTTATAAACGTTCGACATGAAACTTCCTTGACGAGTCTGAATTATGACAATGGTGAATTTATATGGAAAATAAACAAATGAGGTACAAGATGAATCGAGATAAATTATTAACTGTACAAATTTTGGTACAAAACATAATCATTTACGTAGAATATAAACATAATATCACTCCTAATACCGCCGAAAAGATAGGTAGAGGAATATACAACACTACCACGTTTCACAAGTTACGTTTACGTCCCATTATGAAATAGGTGAGAAACCTAATAAAATATAAATTAAACAATTTTAGTCGTCAATGAGAATCAAAGCTACGACCTTCAGCTCTCCAGCCAGTCTAAACACTATATCATCAGGCCAGTCAAATAAAAATATCAATTCTGTAGCTCTCAACTTAAACGATGGTAAACACTCAAACCCTTACTTCGGGAGTACTAAAGGATTAAGGACGGGTAGTGGATCATTAGTTCTCCAAACACCAATTAAAATCAAACCGCTTTGTTAAATCGATAAAACTTCTAAGACTGTAGTGGACTGTGTAATTTGACCTTGGATTTTCGTTGGACTCTTCTCGTCTCAAATGTGTTTATTTATTTTAGATTATTTATTCTTTCATACACATACTGGTTTTGAATTCTTCCGACTCCCCTATCAGTTTCTGTTCTGTGGTCAAGACAATTGAAAATGAAATTGAGTCTTTCTCTTCCTCAATCATGTATCCATCCAAATATCCTAAATAATGTGTTACATTCACGCCCTACGTGGAATAAACTGCCGCTATTTATCGGGATTTATGACATCTAACCACAATCAACTTATAACCAAATTGTAGAATGTTAGTCACGTCGGCTTAGTAAGTTTGTTGTGTGGGGATATTGTTAGGTCGTGACGGCTACAATATATGCGTTACGCTGATAGGGATAATATGTTCACATTAACATACAAAGCTATAAATTAAGTTGGGGTCAGAAATAATAACAATTTATGTTTCAATCTGAAATTTGGTGGGATGGGTGGGGTCACCTTTCTACGTTACTAGAGGCGGACATATCAACTCTTAGATTAACAGTGTCTTTGACCAGTCTTGAATAAAAAAGAACGTTGATCACAAACTAACTAATTACTCGTGCACTAACTCATATTTATGCACTAACTGGTCTTATACTACTTGCGGACTGTTGCTTGGATTTCTACTTACTATTGATTAATAGTAGATATTATTAACGACTAATACTATTTGACACTATTTAATAAACATTTATTAATACTATATTTAGAAAAATCTTGAAAAATAAAACACTTAACAAAATGTTAATTGAATTTTTTATTACAATTAATCAGCTTCTCAAAGAACCTGTTTTAAAAGTTGAGCCGAATCGAGCTTTGGTCTGAACTCCTGGCGAGTAAACTATCGGGATGGTAGATTAAAATATATGTTTTAATTGTAAATTCTTCTTTGTTTTATTATAATTATACCCATTTGCAAAACAATGAATAATGGAAGGGGTAGTGATGACTGTCATATAATATTAAAATATATAGGCAATTAATATTTTTCAAATGCATTTATCTGCTCTTAACAAATTCACTTGCTCGTTCGGAATTCAAATACTAAAAATAATTAAGGAAATTATCTCATGTAATTCTTTGATTTCAATTATTTTATTACAATTTTTATTTAGGTTTTTTTTTAATTATTATTATTTTTAGGAAACCTTTTTCCTAAAACGAATTATGATCCGCTTTTCCTAAATTCTGTTGGTTTCTCGCGTTTCACTGCTGATCCATAATCAGAAGCTAGTCATTATACATATGGGTAACATTGCACCATATCCCAATTTATCCCTGTCAGCGCTTTCCATTAAGTTAAGAGGAAAGCCAAATGGGTGTACATTAAAAAATGCTTTTCATGCCTATATTCACCATAAGCACATTATGGCGTCGTAGGCATAATAGTACCATAAGGGTATCGTCACACATGCTCTAACAAAGATGCTAATGATAACGCCCCGTAAGTGTTGTGTGGGTTCTAATTAGGAAAGCTATAAATATGTCTTATAATATTCCGTTGACACAGTAATTAGCAACGTGCAACATTCTCTAACATGTTAACCAATTTTTCTAAAAAATTACGATAAACATTGCAACGCAAAAACAAAAATACATTCAATACCGATATAAATATGTTAAAAAAAATCTCTCGTCACTCGCCAACAGCTGCTGTAAATCTCCATCCTTTCACCCAAATCCTTTCAACCATTAAGGTGCGTTTGTGTGCACGGTAAAAGCTACCTTATTCCCTACTAATAAGGTTTATGTTTGTTCGCAGATGTCGAAGCGGTGTAACGGAGCGTTAAAGTGATATTATGAACGGATACCCGATCTAGCCATGACTATGGCCTTCCTGTTCGGGGCGTTGGGCGCTTTAGCACTCATTAGTCGCACAGGTAAGCGCTAGTTTACCTTCATTAAGTGCATCGAGCCTACATTGGCAATATAGGCCATTAGCTTACTAGATAATAGCATTGAAGTAGCGGTGACTCTCGGTGTGATAAACACGTAGGCACGTGTTTTGTTGATGATTAGTCTTCATTGCTAAACACGTGGTCACGTATTTTATAAATGATTTGTCATCTTTATTAAACACGTGGACACATTTTGTTGGTAATTAGTCTACCTGCTACATTGACTATATTTTATTTGGTGCGTATGTATGTATGTATGGGTGTAACTGTCGAGTTACGAGGAATGTTTCCACTAAAACCTCGTTACGTGATATGCTATTAAATGAAGTCGTTTGATCCAAGCGCCCAGTTATTAGTGAATTAGACTACTGAGACACAGATTGTGTGTTCGATACACACTGCAACTAGAGATGTATATGAGCTTATATATTTGTTCTGTATCTGGGTTTGAAAGTATTATGTATTCAGAAGCTTACTTTAATTAAACTACATCAACTTTGCAAGGGTGGAGTTAGTTAAATGAATTTTTAGGCATATTTCACTTTAATTTTGGTTGAGTATTTAAACACGTGATTAAATATTTACCGGCTTAACTCATGTACGTTTTACACCGCGACCTCGCTTCAAACGGCGGGAGCTCATGAGGAAGGACCTAGTCCGAAACTAGTCGGGCCATCCCGAAAAACTTACGTGAGTTAAGCCGATAAATATATAATCATGTGTTGATTGTGAGTAACAAAGTAATACGTCTTAGTATACACAGTTTGCTTGTCCTAACCACTTTCCATGAGTAAGTATAATGTTATTTTTGTATCAAAATAATTTAAATTTAAACCAAGTAGAAAACAATATTTGAAATCGTAATACTCAAATTATAATATATTCCTTATCTCAAAGACACAGTATTAACAGTAGCAATCAAAAAACAGAGTGAGAAAGAGAGAAAGAGAACGTTTTTTCATAAACAAGAAACCGAAAATATGACGCTTTCAAGGCAAACGAGCGGAGCGTAGGTAAGAAGCGGGTAAAATTTTATTTTTACCGACTCATGTTTTCAGGGTCCGCACACAAACGATCCCCGCTGAAAATTGAACATGGCGTCGCTCGGTTAGAGGGGAATTTATTTTTTGAAAATAGTAAAAAACTGTTTTTGGATTGCCACTGAAATGTTCCTTTTTCTGGCACGCCGCTAAATCTGTGATCTTTTGATTAGCGCGTCCCTTTTTGATATTTAGTGACCAAAGACCGTTAGTATCCACTATAAAAATAAGCGTGTATCAATTATTGAAAATATTATATCATTACGCTAGATCTCTTACGGGATAAGCTGAGAGTATTGCGTCTTGAATATCAAATATCCAAACATACTTCTTATAAAGTCATATCTCTATTCACTCATACATAAGAAGAGAAAATTTGGCTGTTTAACACAATGTAACCATGTTGATCTTCAAACATGAGATGTTATAACACAAATGTCAAAACCAACTAATATTACGTGACAAACTTCTCTGCGGTTTAATCAAATTTACAGTTATTAATAATGGATTTAAATATCCAAGAGCTGCTTAGTAAGAAACAACGAGTCAGACGTCTTTTAGTAAAGTTTCGCTAAATGTTTTTTGTCAAGTTGTAATGACAGAATCGTTGTCACGAATGTAACTTTAAATGTAATAAATATGTCCGCAAAATGAATAATATTTTTAAAGTAGTACATAGTAACAAAGTCTTTTTAAATATAAACCCCAAAACATTACCCTTTAAAAAGTTATACCGCTTAAGCCTTTTAGTTTTAGCGCTGCACCGAAATTGTTTATTTATTTAAATGCCTTTGAATTGCTATGAATAAAAAAGTTCAAAATAAATTTTGATTACGTCACATTTCGGTTTCATCCCTCCATTTCAGTAAAGCTCTGGAACAATTAATTTTATCGCCGGGTTTCTCATAATATTCCATGAATTAAATTTAATTCCAAGATACAATGACAATATAAGGGAGATTTAAAAACAACCGAATCTGCCACGGATGATAGCCGTGAAATCCAGAAAGCTGCGGAATTACGTCTATTGTAAGCCACTTTGATGATCGTCAGCGAGTAAATAATAAAGAATTTGTAGCAACTATTACTAATGATATAAATATTGAAGTAACTCTTATCCACCTGTTACGATACCACGACAAACTATAGATTTGATTGAAATCAGACACGAAGATGAATTTAAGGCTAGTAAAGCAGACAAACTGTTTAAAATACTCTACTAAATTAATCCCAAAGGAGATGAATAGATGGAAAAATAATGAATCATGGATGAGAACATTATGACATGGGAATTATTTATTATAGCACGGGTGACAAATCAAGATTAACAGTCAGTACACTATAAATTTGAATTAAAGGCTATTACTATTGCTATAACTAGTAAAAATTCACGAAAGCAACGTTTATTATTTCGAAAAATACAAAATGCTATATCCCTTAATGATGTTTGTAAGAAAATGATCTTTTTATACGGGGTATTTTAAAACTGGAACTTTTATTTGTTTCTTAATTGATATAGTTTTATTTGTCAATATCATGAATGAAGAACCCACAGGATCAATATCTGATAAATTTTTTGAAAAATCGTTTGATCGCTAATCACTTACTCGGTGCTGGTGGCACGAGTTGTGTTTAGCAGAAACTGTGAAATCTTGAAATCCAAGGACTTACGTCCACTTTAATCAAGACCGGCTTCTATTATACTGTATTACTGTTCCTCTGAATATTTGATGAAATCTCGCTAAGACAATTTAAACCTAATCTAAATGAGATGCACTGTTTCTTTGCCGCTTTTGTTAGGAAATTCCAAGTGATATCTTGAAAATTTAGTGAAACATGTTAAATTCAAATATATGTTACGCTACAACTAAAATATTCAATTATATGGTACACTGGAACAAGAACTTTCTTGGAAGATACAGTAACATTTTATTTATTTGGATAGTCGAATACATACTGCTTATTTGTCTGTTACTTTCGCATACTCTGTAGATCCAACCTCTGTACGAAACGTAACTCTTACTCATTTAAATATTAGAGTAGATACCATACTCTTGTCTATTACTTTCTGACGCTATTAATTCAGCGACTGTCGGAAGTCTTTAGACATTCGCCTAAATGCTCTTAACAGGTATCAAATTTCTATTTAACGATCACACTGAAAGTTACTAAATAACGAATATTTATTATCATGACAGCGATTGTCAAAATTTGTAACCACGCCTATGCAAGTTTAGTTTTTGAGCACACCGAGTTGCTTATCTTGATAGATGGTATACGATATGCTACTACATCAAGGCTATTAGCGCTTCTGTCTACCAATACATATAGTTAATTCACTCTGTCATTGATTAATTGAGCAAGACCATTTCATCATTAATGCTGACCAGACCCGCAAATGGCCTAAGTTACGGCGTAAATTCAGATCATTAGTGCGTTTCCACCACTATAAATTGCTAGTTACGGATCGTAAATTAGTTTCAAACTCAAACATGTCTTAAATATTGTGGCAAGATTGTATTATTGGACGTGTACGCATAAATGTAAATATTTCTAAGCAGTCATTACATGAATTTATTATATCATACCAACATGATATAACAAACATAAAATATATAAAGGCGTGTACAGTAAAATCATTAATCATTGTTGTCAAGTCAAATACAGCTCGCGATGTCCGTCATTTGGAATATGTACAGCGGTGGACAGACGAGATGACGGTATTGATAATGATCATAATGATAATGCTGAGGATGATGATGATGATTACATTGATGATAATGATGGCGCTAATGATAATAAAATTGCTGCTATATAAGTATGTAAAATAGATGAAGTATGGATTATAGGCGTGATTAAAGCTTACATATAGGCATTTACACTGAACAAGACAAATATGGACAAAATATACGTAACCAACTCACTCCATTAAATATACAGCTAAAAATGGATGTGCTCAAAAATCGCTTTTATGAATGAATATAACGTAATTGATTTTGACCCACCCTCGTCGTGAATATTAATAAAATAGATTTGCCTTTAAAAAATTTAGTATTCTGTTTACACTCGCCCGGCTGCAAAAAATATATATCGTTACTTACCCAAACATCCTTTATAATCTTTATTTTTATTACGTCATCTGATTTTTGGGAAATTTGTGTTTAATGTTTAATAACTACTAACTGGTGCAGTGGATAGTGAACATAACCATTACGCCGCGGGTCGTTGGTTCGATTCCCATACAGAATAAATATTTCTGTGATGAGCACAAGTATTTGTTCAATGTCAGGGCGTAAAAAGTATGTGTCTACGTAAGTACATATGTATGTATATTTGTTTATACATATATTTATTCTATCTAAAAACCTTGATTGTCACTTTAAGATTTTCAGTCTTAAAATACTGTAATCGAGATTTTAGGTTTACTTGCTTAGTACCTCATGTTTTATCCACAATCAACTAAAAAATCCAGGCGCAATTTACAAAAACATTATTATACATTACATGAAGCTAGGATGCAACAAAAAGAAATCAAATGTGTGATTTTTTGTAAAATACTCACAAGATACTTTATAACTGTTAGTAGTGAGATGAGGATGAACATGTGGATAAAAACTTTTAATTGAGAGGGTAGTTCAAAACTTCGCCGGGATCATCAATTGTTGTGGTGCGTCAGATACTTTAGTGGACTTATACTTGCTATATACCTTTACCTTATATGTATTGTATATATTATATTTATATGTATATTATTATACCTTATTATGTTTGGTCGTAATACAAAAAAGCTGGTTGTTATTGTTATCTTGAAATTGAGTTTTTTATAAGTATTAAACTGTATTCAGACTAACAGCTAATAGTAAGTGACTTGTGCCAATTTTGTTACTTTTATTACACAGAGATAACAAATAAGTCGTGACAATTAACTTGAGATTGTCTTCTTGACTTCTTATCTTTTTTACACAAAAATTGTCTAAAGCGTCCATAAGAGTATTTATAGTAGGGTTATTTATGCTAATAATGTTTCATTTGGTACAAAAACTTTTGCTACAACTGATATACCTAATGGAAATACTTTACGAGTAAAATGTCGCACGGCAAAACTGTATAAATTAAACTTGGTATTTGGTAGATTCATTTTATATTCAAAATCTTAGATAATATAATTTATGTGTTCAGATATTAGAACCAATCTGTTCAAATGAAAATATAAATAAAAGGAAAATGGATCCTGATTGACTATACCTTTTTTAGTTTTGCAACTGGACACATTACGACTCCTACTCGAATGAACACTTGGCCTTAACCACCCTGTTTCCATTGAGATTTTGTACGTTCCGTCTTTTCTACAATTATGTTTAATGGCAAAGAATGGAACTTATTAACAAATGCATTTGTAATTGTTTCATGTTCACAGGTTGCACTGACAACACGAATGGCGTAGGTCATGATGGCGTCCCGGAATTGGAGTACACAGACATTGACCTGGGCCTCACACAGCGAGGCCCGCGCTTCGACGTGGCCTACTCGAAGAACGTGACAGCTCTAGTAGGCAAGACCGCACAGCTGAACTGCAGGGTCCATGATCTGGGGAATAGGACGGTGAGGATTATTCTCGTTTATTAAATCTTGGAAACCCATGTTTCGTTCGCATTTTAATCCATAGGTAAACTTAAGATGTTTTTTGTAACAGCAAAATATTATTC
>DWEE01003956.1:0-10070 GCA_018245755.1 Parelbella macleannani
GTTGATGCAGATAAAGTCATGGTGGTATCAAGCAAATGCCTGGACCGAAAAGTTCGATTAATTATATCATTACAAGAGCCATAAAATTAACAGTGACAAAGCTCCACAGAACAGACAGAGAGAGCATTCACTTGCAAGAACGCTTCACCTGCCTACTGATATTTTTGTCTGAAAGTTCTGTGATTGCGACTGCCTTCGAGAGCACGGGCTCAATGAGTTCGAGACTACAAAGTTTGAAACAACATTACAAATATATTTAAGTATACTGTATTGTATTGTCTACATATTGCATCCTACCCACGTCTCTTTCACACATTTAGTGGAAGTAAAATAAAATGTGCAATAAAACATATTGCAGTGTAAATCACCGACTGGGTTGAAACGCAAACAGGTTGTGTTTCACACTCTGTTACCCCTTACCCCGCACGAACTGAGCTTAGACGGTTGTAGAGCAGTGTAACATGAAACACGTGGTATATCTGTGCCGGGAATATTATATCATTTTATATTGAAAAACGGTGGGGTTCTATTCCTGAACACTGATGATACATCATTTTATTTTTATTTGATTTTATCATGGACTACCAACTTTGGGTCTCGGGTATAAGCGTGTCTTCAGAGGCGAATAAGTAACAAATGGCCCTCGCTGACTCCGGCCATAATTATATAGAGTAGGATAACCAATATAGTACATACATATTTTTAAAAATAACTACCACTCTGATGTATTACAGACCGCTAATGAGCCGGGGACCGTAAGTATTCGTTCAGTATTCGCTCTCACAAGATCGTTCCTAACACATTTAATAATAAGAGGAATTACTAATCAAAAACAAATTAATAACACCATAATTTCTCAACATCATTATATAATCAATATTTATATGGCTTGCCACAAGCCGTAAAATATATCCTTTTTTTTTTTCAAATAACATGATACATTAAGCATATAATTATGCTTAGTATACACTTGAAAGATCTTATTCTCAGATTAATTGATAGGACAGCTTAAAGGTAATATTTGAAAATTTTTACAAATTCAAGAATCTTCATTCTGATAAATAGATGAAAGTCAAATATAATGATTTTAACAAAGTATTATGTACACAGCCAAATTTCATTTCATACCTAATCTACTTGTAATAATACTTTTTACCGTAATATTGAATGTAAATTGATGCTATTCTTCACAACTTGCATCAGTTCTCCAGACGGTCACGTCTGGTGCAAGATTACCTTGAGACATTTTAAAACCTAGAACAAATTCATCGGGCCAGCCTATACTCTTAATTCATGATTTCAATACGAATTCGGAAAGCGTCGTCCACTTATACAAAACGTGTGCGCATTTCTTCCATTTAATCAACTTTATTAATTGTTTTACAATAACACTGTAAACGTCTTCTTCATTCATCCGCCTTTACTGCAGCGAGGCGGGAGCGGAGCTGCCGAAATCTGTGGCATTCAGAGGGGTGTCCTACGCCAGAGCAGCGCGTTAAAGATTCCACTGTGCCATTAAATCGCGCGGTAGATTTCCATCGGGTCCATCTACCGCCCGTCACTTGCGATACCAAACAAACCTAAAACGACCTCTCCACAATTGAAGGTTACGGGTTAAAATCTGTTACCGGCTGACATACGAGGGTACGTCGCCGACCGCTCAGAAGTGTGTGGTGAGCGGCGGGGCGGGCTCCGCGGTGCGCTCGTAGAACAGCATGTAGGCGGCGCAGCGCAGCACCTCCTGCAGCGACACCTCGTGCACCAGCGTGTCCGACGTGTACCACCACCTGCAATAAATACTCTCTGCTTGAACCAAATCGACTATACATTTAAATATCGCCCTCATATAACTAGATAAAATCGGAGACAAAAGGAAATATGTAGTGGAGGCGGCTTAAGAAGATGTTACAATCGCATAAACAGCCGGTACTACTATAATAAGATGATGAAATCTAATTGATTTTTTATTATTCATCATGATGAGTATTCTTAGAGTGTTGAATATAATGGCAGCAGCGGTACCGCTTGCTCTCGAAGCCGTTCCCGCGGCGGTAGGTGGCGAAGTGTCCGGAGCGCGGGCCGCCCACGTGCACGACGACGGCCGTCAGCTTGTAGAGCGCGCGCTCGTCGGCCGCCGCGCCGCGCGCCGCCCGCCCCGCCCCCGGCCCCGCCCCCACGCCCGCCCCCAGCCCCGCGCGCACGCGGCCCTCGCTCATTAGCGCCAATAGATCCGGCTGCAACCACACCACACTCTTACTTACCTTATGCTTTATATTTCACGTTTGTTAAACATCTCGCATTCTACCGCTGGCCTTCCTCTGCACTTACTTACCGGAATCTAATCTTTTTCTTTAAATCTAATCACTCAGCGGTGTATCGAAATTACCGGGAAGCAAAAATCGAATTTTATGCAATTCTGACATTCATCTCAGTTTGATAACCGAAACAAATATTTTATAAGCTTCACAGTGAAAACACGGGGATCAGTGATGGTGTGCTGAGTAACAGAGGGGCGGCAGCATATGTTACGGAAGTAGTATTAGCGACACCTGCGGGCGCTGCACCATGGCGTAGGGCGCGACGGAGAGCGTCTCGGGGAAGGCCACGAAGTCGCCGCGCTTGCTGAGCGCGCCGCCCGCCCACTGCACGCGGCCCACGTGCAAGCACAGACACGTCGGCAGCTGCCGAACCGAACCGTTACTTTTACGAAAAACTTTGCAATTATAATACTCGATAAAAGTTATAGATTAAAATATGCACCCCAACCAACTCAGTGATAAAATTCAGAAAAACAAAAAGACAAATTACCAAATGTACCTCGATACTTCTCAAGCATTTTAGGGCACACGATGCGGTACAATAATACTTATTGAATTCGAATAGGATGTGAATGCAGGATCACAGTAGCTGTATAGCCTCAAATATTAAAACTATGCTCAAGAAATATACATATGTATATGTATACAAAATGATCACCTTCCCAAAGCTAACAGTCTTAATATGTTTAGTGTAGCCATGTTCAGGGACCGGCGTGCTGGACGCTCCGGGCACCGACTCAGTCTCAGGGCTGCACTTGGCACAACGCACCCCCTTAACTAATTCGGGTGCTGTGAAAGCGCGCAATAAACCTAAAAAGAATATAAAATACATGAGATACATGCTTACAAATAAAAAGGCAGTAAAATCAATTTTTACATTTTTTATTTAAGAAGAAAGCTGAATCATCTCTTTCAGATTCTCATAATCTCATGTATCTGACTAGGAATATTTTTACTTGTGTACTTTTTAAATAAAAGGAATGTTGAAGAAAAATATGAATAATGAAATATTACAACAAAGTTTCAAGAAGAAGTTTGATACAATTCTATAATATACTTCTTACCAGATAAACTGTACGTGCCACTAAGTCCTGCGTTGGAGGTCGTCATGGGTAATGAAATACTGTCGAATTTGTCGTAACGAATGGGGCTCTGTGGAACGTAAAAATTACCATAAAAACCATATCGATGCATGCACAGACACTTCACAAGTATATACATAATTATTATCTATGCAATAAATAATACTATATCGTACAATATAATCATTAAAACTATGATAAGAAAAACGAAAATGAGCGGGATCTGTCAGTTTTTCCTTGAAAACATCTAAGGTTGTAAAATAAAATCTGCACATGTAACGCTCATTAATTCTATATAACTTTAAAAGTACTTCGTACATTTATTGAATAGAAAACAGATTAGTTCTTTTTTTTAATCATCGATGCCTAAATTTTATTTGAACGTGCAATAGGCATCATCTTGTCGTTTTGTGCATTATCGTACGAATGAGTATAGGAATTATTTGTTAATTAGATATGTAGCTACTGAGTTGCTACTGCGTAGGTCTTGATTTTATGTTTATAGGCCTCACCTAAATGATTTATAATGGCAACTATGACGCCACATTCAGTGATGCAGGAAAGCTATCTCTGTTGTACAATATAGTACCTTAGCGGAGCAAACGGTGCACTGTGTGCGCGACGCGAGCGTGCCGCGGAAGGGCGGCGCGGGGGGCGCGCGCGGCGCGGCGGGCGCGGGCCAGCGCCGCCCCGCCGCGCTCAGGTGGCAGAACGAGCGCGACACGCCGCGGGGCAGCTTCGACAGCCGCGCCGGCTCTGGCGCCGGCTCTGCGGGATTCGAATGTTCATCAACATTTCCATATAATTATGTATAAATCTTTGTTAACACAAATGTAACATATCCTACTAAGGGATCATTAAAATTGGGCATGTAAAAATTTCTCAAAAATCACTCTATTTTCATAAAATTTACAGATTAGGGGGATTTTCCCGTCAAAGAATTGATTTATTAGGGTTTCATTTTCAGACACTTTCAATTTCACCGATAAAACTTAAATTTATTATCGAGATATACTATCTAAAATTATCAGTATTTCAAATCTCGAGCTGTACCAAGGAAAACTCGATCTCCACCACACGGTACTAACATTAAAAGTGCGTAAGCTGGGAATCAAACATATGCACAGCAAGATCTAAGATAGACATATTGCTTACAAGTACAAATACATATACATAAATACCCACACAATATATAATTATGTATAAATAAATTAAAGATTAATTCGATCTAAAAACCGCGATGATACTCTTCTCGCATGTAGCTCATATTACACCTCACTAAATTACGCAAGAACTCACCAGGGTCAACAAGATCGGGCTCGCCAGACGGTGCGGCGGACGCGGGTCGCGGCGGGCGCGACATAGACTCGCCAGTGTCGGGGCGCAGCGACAGCGGGGCGGCGGGCGGAGACGCTGGCGAGGCGAGTGCGGACCACGCGCGCCCGCCCAGCCCTAAGGCGTCTGATAGGCAACCAGGCTGCAAATAATGATACCTTACATCATCAGCATCATCAAATCTTTTATCATTCTACTGTTTTAAATTTTATTTATTATTCTACACTCAGAGTGAGGAGGATTAAGGTCATAGTCTGTCACATATATTACACACCCTTAAGAAAATTATTATGAACAGGTGTGCAGGTTTCCTCAAAAGGTTTTCTTTCTCCATTACAGCAATTGATATTTAATGATTAAAAACATTTTTTGTAAAGGCGGTTGCACCAGTAACCTAACCTAGCTATAGGTATTGGACCATAGCTATAGGTCAACAATAGGGAATAAATAAATAAAAAATTCTACAAAACTTCATAATTCAGTTATATGACATTACAAATTATTTAACTTCCCCCAATATTTTTACTACATGAATTAAGAAAGAATTATTCAAGATCAAAATGCCAGAATTGTGTATTACTTCATTACAAATCATCTTACCTTCTTAGCCATAGCAGTAGTCTCCTCCTCAATGCAAGACAATAACACATGGAGCAATTCATGTGCATCATGCTGGTCAGCTGGTACCACCCAGCCAGCTGCCCTCAGGGCCTGCAGCACTCCAAGAGGACATACAGGGGTGCCTCGGGCTGATTCATGTGTACCATTTACCACTGTTTGAAACAATTACATCCAAATGAAATTTGATAATGCTACAAATAATATTCTTTCAAAATTGTTTTACTGACATCTTGTAACAAAACACATTGATAAACAATTTTATTATAACTTCAACAAATATGAACAGTATACTATGATATTTCTTCAAGAAAACTAGACAACGTATTCTCAGTTGAAGCCAGCAGAGCATTGGCCACTCCTGGGATATTGCAAATTTACATAGGTGATAATGACCACTTACCAACAAATGGCCAAGCTGCCTGTCAGAACAATTAAGGAGTCAAGGCAGATAAAATGTATAATGCATTACAGTGAGAAACGAGATTCTGCAATGCACCTGTACAGCATGATGAATGAGCAAATTTTATTAAAACACATGGCAGTTTTAATAAATTTTTTTATTAAGCTATGGGCTTCGAGCCCATCTACCACATAACTTGACTTACCTTCAATAACAGTATACAGCGTTGTAATCATACTGTTGTGTCCATCGGATTTTGCGTATTTCCGAAGCCATTCTATGAATGTAGGGCAAGCGGCTAACGCCTGCAGCAGCGTGTTCAAGAAACATGTGCGACCTAAGTTTTGTAGTCCAGCAATCTGCCCGCGGCGTTTGCGAACTTTTGGGGCCCCGCCCGGACCCCACAGAACGAACGCTCCAACAACAACGGCTGCGGTCAGACCAGCGGCTACCAATATACGGTCTCCGCCGTCCATTGTATATAGTTTCAATAATCGCAGTAACACGTATCACACGTTATAAATTTAAGCCCATTATATATGCTTCAATAATGAATTATACATATTTGCCACTTTACGACACCATCTACAAATTGTATTTAATTCCTTCGTAATATTTTTCGATTGACAATAATTGTCAATTTGACAATCTGAATATAATCAGAAAACGAACCGCTCGAAAGACACACAATGTTATATTTCCATTTCATGAACAATGTTGAGATATAACAGTAAAAACTATATACATATAAGAGATCGCTAAAATGTAATCGACAATTCCTAATAGATAAAGTTTTAATCGTTGGCTTATTGTAATAAGGTTGAGAAGTATTTTGGGAGTTACAATCATTATGTGGAACTTTTAAAATAGGGCTTTGATGTTGACAATCGACTGATTGTTCATGACATTGACATATTGCAAGATGACGGATCGTGAACAATGGTTAGACGTAATATTTAATAATGAAATATTTCCATGTCATTTAAAATAAAAAAATATAAAACAGTTACTAAAATGTCCTGATAACGCATAGAAAAGCGCACTAAATTTATATGTGAGAAAATGTGATCTGCTCAAATTTTCTATTCTAATTATAAAATTACCGAAAGCAAAACACTTTGTTTACCACACAATGAATCTAGATCATTAATTACTACGATGATTCCTTCGAATACAATATGTGTCTCTCAAGAGGGACCTGCTAATGCTCTGGCCCTTAATAAGGACTGCACACAAGTAGTTATAGCCGGAAGAAATGGTAAACTTTAAAAAATACATCTAAATATGTGTAACTATTTGTATTATTTGGTTAAAATGTACTTTCTTTGTATTTACAGTGTTCAAAGTATTTTCGATAGGAGAAAACGAATTTTCAGAGGTATGCAACCTTCGAGTGGGGAAAAACTTGAACCTCAATTTCTCTTCCATTGATGTTGCTTGGAGTTCTATTGAAGGTAAGTTTGAGTTTATATACAAATAATACATATTAGTTTACATTATGGGTTTTGAGGTTTTTTGTCCTAACTTACTACTTTAACAGCACTAGCGAAAGTGGTAAATTTTATTGTGCTATTTTAATTATGTGTAATATTTATTAGTATTGCAAATAGTAACATAACTTCACATCTGTATTTCCCGGAAAGGATAGAATAATAGAGAGAATACCTCCCTTTTTCATAGTTATATGCCTAATTGCATAGGGGGTGAGTTATTGCCAAATGTCTTATACATATCCAGTATCTTGTTGCGTTCTATGGGACCAGGTGACTGAATGTGGAGTTGTCCCACTATATTATTATTATAATAACTTGAAATGCACATATATTCAATACATAATTAGCTTCACCTGTTTTTATAGTGTTTAGTTAATAGCCATCAATCATGTCATAAGCGCTCATAGTTGTGGTCTGGAATATTACAATTTTAAAGATTAATAAACAAATTTGTTTTAGAGAACACCCTTGCAACAGCAGCCACTAATGGGGCAGTGGTGGTGTGGAATCTGGGCCGCTCAGGTCGGTCTAAGCAGGAGCATGTCTTCTCAGACCATAAAAGAACTGTTAATAAGGTTTGCAAACCAACGATTAATATTTGTTTAGGAAAAAGATAAGTCATATATAAAACAAAAACATTTTGTGGCCTGGTGTCCGGTTGTGATTACAAAGCCTAGTAGTAAAAACATAAATAGTTAAGGTTTTTGGGTGGCAGTGTCTTGACTTGACTGATCTCATTCTGGTCAGGTCACACTGATTCTGGTGTATATTAGTTTGACACAGAGCCTGATGTATCATCATCATCATCAGCCTATCTCAGTCCACTGCTGGACATAGCCCTCCCCCAATGAGCGCCATCGCGCCTTGTCTTTGGCTTGTCGCACCCAGCATCTGCCTGCAGCCTTTCGCAGATTGTCATCCCACCGGGCCGCTTAGGATTAGCTCGCTGAAGTGGCAATGGGCTGGACATATCTGCCGAAGAACCGACAACCGGTGGAGTAGGGGAGTTCTGGAGTGGAGACTGCGGCTTGGCAAACGTAGTGTGCCAATATAAATTGAGTATATTACTATAAAAATAAAACAACATCTAGGTTTTGAAAGGATTTTATTTACGTCTGTTCAGTCTTGCTTCATCACAAAATTAATATAACCATTATAATGTGACAGTAGTCTGCATGGTTCAAATGGATTGCAAATTTAATAAATAATTTATTTGCGGACAGGTCAGCTTTCACCTAACAGACCCAGCTCTGTTGATATCTGGTTCACAAGATGGCATGATGAAATGTTTCGATCTCCGCATGAAGGAGGTCGCTAGAACATTCATCAGGTATGTACAATCTTAATATCAAACTTATTAAACAAAGAACTGTAACTGTGAAATATTAAATTATTTTATAATTGTTTCTTTCCTGACTCAATTATCATACATTGAAATACATAGTGTAATATGTATGTATATATGATGTATACTTAACACATAATATAATTATGCTCAATACAAAATGTAACAATAATAATAGGTTTCGTTTATTAAAATATAAGAATAATTAGCTGAATGTGGTGCAGCAACACGGAGTCGATCCGCGACGTGCAGTTCAGCCCACACCTGGAGCACGCGCACGCGTTTGCGGCCGTGTCGGAGAACGGCACGGTGCAGGTGTGGGACGCGCGCCGCCACGAGCGCGCGTTGCACCAGTTCACGGCGCACTCGGGGCCCGTGTTCGCCTGCGACTGGCACCCCGACGTGCCCTGGCTGGCCACCGCCTCCCGCGACAAGACCATCAAGGTACGGGACCGTGCTGTTCGACCTACTTGGTGCTGATTGCGAATCAAATTAGCATGCGAAACGGCTCTGCTAGATTGAGTGACGATATAATATAGTGCCTGGCAGTGGTTGGATGCGAAGAGCTGATAGAAACCAATAGCGTGCTGTCAGGAAAGTATATATCCAGCAGTGAATAGAACGAAGCTAATGATGACGATGATAATGAAATGTCCCAACAGCCGTCGCCTGGATCATATTGTCATATTGGTCAAACGACCTAGAAATAAATCACATTTGCCTTAGCATTGGATGACTTAAGGATGATTATGTTATCTCTTGTAATGGCATATTCTATTGTTCACATCCTTAAAAAAAGACTGCATAGAATAAAAGTTGATTTAAAAACCAGGCTAGTAATGGCAGTACAGAGAGCTTGTGATGAATATTTGTACAAAGTTTGTTGATCAAGTCATAATTATTATATAGAGTTATGTATATTAGGATAATATTTTGTGGAATGTGTGTTATGTGTAATCTGTCGTCATGTCAGCAGCGTGCGCTTGAATGTGGGTCAGCGCAGATAACTCCGTCTGGCCGCGTCTATTTGTTGAATTATTCATATTAATGTATAATCTACTGGTGGCTACTATCGCCATTGTTATCGACCACGCAGGGTCGACATGCAAATGTGCTCATTATTGCTATTGTATGTAAATGCAATATAGAATAATTTATCGTCGATGCGACAAACGGTTCATTATCATTACGAGTTTGTAGTGATAAAAATTTTATAGTAAAGTTTTTATCATTTCGCCTCATTGTTTTGTAGGTACATCTTTTCATTATGACTGATGACTATATCTACTAATAATTTTTATCATTGTTATATTCAACGATGACTGACTGTTTATTATGGCTTTATTTGAGAAGGGGCGGAGGGGTGGGTGGATACCGTTTTGACCTGGATTAGTGATTTTAAGTTATTTTCAGGTGTGGGATATCCATGCGAAACCCAACTTAGAGCACACTATATACACCATTGCATCAGTAGGC
>DWEE01003957.1:0-10070 GCA_018245755.1 Parelbella macleannani
CTATATGATTATATATATACTATATGATTATACCGGCTAAACTCACGTGCGTTTTTCGGGATGGACGGACTAACTCCGATGAGTCTCCGCCGTGACCTCGCTTTAAATCACGGAAGCTCATGAGGAAGGACCTCGTACAGGTCTAACTGGTCGGGCCATCCTGAAAAACGTACGTGAGGTACGTCGGTAGATATACGAGTATGTATAATTATGTTTATAAATACTCACGAAACATTTAATAGTAAAAAAAGAATATATATAGTGATATCTACATAAGTGATGTTTGCCGCCTATTAAGTAGTTAAAGACCATAGGCAAAAAAGGTACTCAAGTCTTTCAAGTAGTTGATAAGGTCTTATTTACTGTAATTTTTCTTACTCTGTTTACTGTTTTGTTTTGTTGTTGAACGCGCAAATGGGCCCCGGTTCGTAAGCTTCTTCAAAATCGCAACTTCTGTTACGTCATATTATTGACTTTCTGATTACATTGTATGTTATTTGCATTTCGCTGTATTTCACATCAAATATGTGTTATTTTTATTATTATATCATCATGCCAAGCCCCTCACGCGGTTGGTACAATGCCTCGAGTTTCAACTATTGCTATCCTTGCAAATTTAATATAAAAAATAAATGCCAAAATATTGCACATCTTTAAGTCCTTACAATTCACAAATTAAAAATGTATGCGCGTTCTTCCACCCCGCAGGTTCCAGGGAAAGAAAGTTCAGAAATATTAAGCACCTATAAATCCAGCGTTTTGCATAGGAAATGAGAAAAACCGGTACAGCACGAGTGGAAGATTTTTAACAAGGATTCCATGTTCAAAATTCTGCACTTTAAACATAACATCACGCGTGTATTTCCCCAATGGGGTAGGAATATTAGTGCTGTACATTAAATTACGAGTAGTGCAGTACATTGCCACAATTGACTAATCTTTAACGTCTCACGATGGAAAAGGGAATGAGCCTATTGGCGTACGACAGGCACAAATCTAGACTCTGTGCTACTATTGAGAATTGCAAGTTAGAAAAACCCAATAAAATTTTGAATACTTACTTTCAGGCTTAACATGATTACAATTGTTTTTTATAAATCATCATTATTACCTCGAAACTCAATAAGTCTCGACGTGCGAGGTCATTGATTGCAATAGTAAATCGACAATAGATTGCAGTTATAAGGACGATAAGTTTGCCATTTAGTTAATTAATGAGTATTTATTTCAACAAAAGGTAAATATTGATGCTGTAAACAAGCTGCTTCAATTTTATTTATCGTACTTATGTAACCGGCAGTTTTGTTTACATATATAAGTATTTGTAGATATTTATAATGTCAATATATTTTTCAATATTGTCATTGATCTTGCACTGCAAATAGAGAAAGTTTTTTTAAACGTATAGGTATCTATTGGTGCCGCTGAAGAAATAAAATCTGCATACCGTAGAATCCTAAAACGTTTGTCCGTGGAATGGCAGATAATGTTTCAAAGGCTTTGTTCGCCTCAGGTCTCTCTCTGACGTTGATACATCTTCTTCAATGTTTTTGTTCACCTGTCCTATTTGGAGCGAGCGCCCGTACAATGAAAAGAATTTTTTGAAACACAATTCTGGGTGAATTGCTTCAAGTGTTGAATATATTTTTGTTTCTTTTCCCACTTTGTTAACTTATAATACATATTTTATAGCACATACCTGACTTTTTTTTTTTCTCTTTTTCACTTTTTGGCGATGCATGTGCTGATCGCAACTTCGTATTTATAAATTTATGTACATAGTTACGTGACAATAATTATTTCATAGATTTCTCGTAAGTAGTGAAAACTTTTTGTTTACAAGTACATAAAATTGGGAACTGGTTGGTTGCTAGGCAGAGGAGTGTAGTAGACTCCCACGTTTCAGCAGTTACGTTTAAGTCCCATGGAATAGGTGGAGAGCCTATTGCCGTACACCGGGCACAATTCTAGACTCCGAGTCATTCTTAGAAAATAAATCCAAATATACCTAAATATACCTATTGGAAGTTTTCTATGTCAGGATTATAAGATGAAGTTTATTTAAGTGTATACTATACGTAAATACACTAATGTTTCCATGTGTGAGAACTGCGAGTATTGCGATGTGAAAAGAAAGTTTAGCGCTAACAGAATCGAGGGTAGATCTCGTCGATATCGAAAAATTATGTGTTACTTTTTCAACTTCGGATCCAATCTTATTCATCCAGTTCGTAAGGTCGACGAACTATTGAGTGTGCCAGAGATTACTTCGTCAACTCATAATACCTGTTTCTCGGATCTTCTGTATATAAGAGTATTTATTATTCTATACACACGTATTCTGTACACATCGTAGTAGACATGATCGTGATAGATATGTTGTTAACCACAGATTAGTTCGCGTGGGAATCTGTCTTACAATCTTACTTAATTTGTCTTACAATCTTTACAAACGAGTGATGGTTTAATGGTGTTTATTTCAACCCCTATATTGAATCTGTGGTAAAAACAGGGTACGTGCCAACTTTCTGCCTTTGTGAAATTTATGCAAGTTTTAAGGTTAAATATCTTTTGTTGTCGCGAATGACAACATTGCGAGAAAACCTACGTATATCTCTAAGAGTATTTTTAATGGCTTGTTAAGTCTGTCATTCCTCACTGGGCCAGTATGGTAAACGACGGCGATGAGGGAACATTTTTGCTCATTAATGGAATATCATATTGAGTTAATTTAATTAATTTAATGATGGTAACAGTGAAACTTTAATAAATTTTAATAACTGTATGCTAGATAGCCTATCACTTTCGCAGGTTACTACATTCAAACCAATTATCAATAGAAGAGGCTTAACGCCTTTGTCTGAAAACCTAACACACCAGAGCTACGTTCGCATTATAATGATAACACAGATTCGTTACTTGAGCCCTGTTATATAATACAATATGTTTGTTGTTCGCTTTGTCTTTAATACAATTGTTGTAGAGGCGATCTTGTAAGAACTACAAGGATCTAGAGCATTTCCAAACTATTTAGACTATGTAGACTATGAGTAATATTAGCTTATCTGTTTGTTGTTGGCCTAAACTTCCCGTTCCTAGGATTATTGTACCTAAAACAGTTGTAGATAATCAGCGTAGGCATAGTTGTTCAAGGAATTAAGACAAACCTACATAGGAACTCAGTACAAGCATATCTATATTATATAAAACATAAAAAGGATGTCACGAAAAGACAGTTTCCAGTCCACTGGGTACGAAGATATTCAAAATGAGTACGCAATAATCTGAAATCGGATACAACCCTAATGCTCCCCATAAATCGCCGGATATCGCGGATGCCACAAAAGTTATGGTAGCGTCATAAATTGACTGTATAGACCGTTATGGTCGTGGTTCTGCTGCGTGGTCGCTGGACTATCTATCTGTTTCACGTAAATATATTGACTGACCTTTGATTTACACGCGTCCAATATAGGACAGTTATGTGCATCGGCTAACAGCGAATTCAATTTCGCTGAATAGTAAAAGAAATATATGTTTTATGAGTCGCGAAAAGAGAAGAAAAGCAGTATCTGGAACGCAGCGTTAATTGGTAATGGATTTTGACATGTGTTCGCGCGTAACGTGAAGTTTATTGGAAGCGTCATACGAAATGCGATTCTTTAGAGAAAGGAATGGCAGCTGAGGTTTTATTATTTTGTATGTTATACCTACAATATTTTACAGTGTATTTTATAGTTTTAATTATGATTATTGGTTATCACAGCCATCTTATTTTCAAAGGTAGTAGTCAAAGAAGAATGACTTTGTTGACTGATTTGACTTCAAATAGCTGATATAATATGTAGGCTACTTTTATCACGTCTCGTCTGCGAACACTTAGGTTTATAAGAAACAGGGTCATAGGCGATTGAACGCAGTAAAGGGGATGTTCGTGCCTAAAATATCCAGGTCACTGAACCCTTGGAAGTGTGGCTTCCATGAAATTCAGCAATTTGCGACAGGGCGATATTATTTTTGCAGGGGTAAGATGAAATTTCCATGACGAATACGTAATTTACACCGGATGAAAATTAATTTCGGATCATTGCAACGTGAATTTAATTTGTGTTTCATTCATGAGATCGCGTAACATGTTTGTAGAACGTTCGACTCGGCTACCGGGATACAATAAATGTATATAATTTACTAGTGCTGTCACTACTGAATAAGTATTGCAACACGTACAATTTAAACAACAGGGTATGTTTTTTCATTGTGAACAATATCGTTGTCAACGCTGTGCGCTGACAGACAGGCTTTGCTAGGCAAGAACCTTTGCTTCGTAATATGTAGTAATATGAGTAAAAATAATAATTAAAGAAAACAACAATAATTATATTCTGTCCGTGTTTTAACCTTTCGTTAAACAAAGGTTAGTTGATGAAAGATTAATTTGCGAACCGCGTTCCGTTCGGTTACAAGCCTGTATAGCGTTTCCATTATTCTAAGCGTGCAGTTCTAATTAATGAATAGCGCCAGCTCACTAATTACACGCTGCAATGTTATAACGAGGAGACGGACGCCCTGATTGTAATTATCCATGGACTATCTATCAATCAAAACTAACAATAATTGGCGGGTCTCGAGTACGTGTACGTAGCTATTAATACGTTCTTTTCAGTTTTGTTCTAAGACGGAGATCACAAGCATAACAAATAATAATAGTGCCCATGTTAGTGTCATCTTTGTTTATACTGTTTGATGTAAAAGTTACCAGTATATAAAGAGTGACAATTGAAGCTCGTCAGGACATAGTAGACTGACAACCTAAATTTCGCGCATTAACGCGTTTAATTGTCATGTTTAAAATAAAAAATGCTACCAAAAATATAATAAATTAACACTGTTAGATATAGCCGTAATTAGATCAGTATATTTCAACCCAGTGTGAGTTACGTAAATGATAATGAACATATTGTATACTAGCTAACGAGCTGTCTACCTTTGTATCTAACTCGTATGAGACGTGAGTTTCCCATTACCATAGATACAGCTTTAGCTATATTAATTGTAGTAATATATTGTAGAAGCTATCTCGTAAGTGAAGTGATATATTGTACTGGAAATGCCCTGGGATTTAGTTGTTCTTTTGGATTAACGATGTTGATATACAAACATGATTAAACAATGTACTAGTTTAATTTACGTACTTTTTCGGGAGAACTCGATTACTTTAGTATGTATCCTAAATTCTTTTTCTTTTTTGTATAAACATAATAATTAATGCTTAATAGTAACATGTAACTTTCAGAGACAAATCGCGGGTAGTCAAAAAAAAGTATGTACCGACGGTATGAATTTCATGAAAAAAGAAAAACTCGCACTATTGTAATGGAAGTTGACTTGGAAATAAAACCTTTCTATTATAAATATCGTACTGTTGTTATATTTATTATGCAATCCAACTAATAATAAGATTAATTGTCTATTATATAACAAATTATTATGTTCACATTAATTAATTAATAACGCTTTGATAGAGGTTATAATAATAGGTATCAGGCCTTACTTTGCACTGCATGTTTAAGGGTGGTTCCTCCCTCTATCTGAAAAGGAATGAGGGTGGTGCACCATCCAACATTTGGTTCGCGAATTATTTCGAAATAGTTCTGTATTAGCTAATGTTTTTCGTATCCATGGCTTGAATAATAATGTACTCAGTGTACATATTCAGAGTACACTTTTAAAACGCATAATGTTATAGCAGAATTTTTCTTTTATTGAACACGATATCCTGTTATCTGGACTAAAGCACTCATCGACTGAACCCTCACTTTACTTATAGTTTCGTTCATCCCAAAACAGGTACCTACTCTGCCTTTTATAACTTTCAAATCTACCACTCCAGCTCGTAACGTTGTAGTAATATTTTGTTTTTTTTTACTGGGAATAAAAAGAGCACTCTTTAAGGGTTCGGCGTGACTACAATATTAATAAAAAACATTTTATCTTTTTAGTGTAGATTCTCACTTCTCGTATTGCTTTCATTACTTTTTAATGAAATGAATATTACAAATTCAATCGTACTTGTTAAGATATCAACCGATCTCGCGACACTCTCTTTCATCATTAGACTTATCTAATCAGAGTAAAATATCCAAGGGTTTTTTAATTTATTCGCTTTTATATCTTGCCTTTAAGATGTCTCAATTCTGGCCTTGCAACTCGTTTTCATCTACTACCGGAATATATATCGTGTTAAATCGAATGAACCCACACAAAGACATCGCGTTTGCTGTACCTATCCAGCCAAAGTATATTACTGCATTTAACCAGTAGGTGAGAACATGTTACATTTTACCTCAATGACCAAAACTAAACTGAACGATTCAATAATACCGCTTCGACACAGGTATGTTTAGAGAATAATTTTCCGATACCTATCCAACAATGATTGAAGCATTTTTTGGAGAATATGCATTCTCAATGACCGGCACTACAATTGTAGTCCTGCCTGAAGTTTTGCTTTTAATTTATATATGACTAGGAGCGCTTTTTATTTTAACTTATGAACATAAAACTTCCGTTCAATGTAACTATATTTATTTGTATAGTTCGGGTGCAACTTCATGTAGACGCGGGCAGTAGTTAGTATCTTGTCGATAGGAAACGTTACGCCAGATCTGTACGTATATAGAAGCATACCTATATACGTACAT
The DNA here is from genome assembly GCA_018245755.1 of Parelbella macleannani. Lineage (NCBI taxonomy): Eukaryota > Metazoa > Arthropoda > Insecta > Lepidoptera > Hesperiidae > Parelbella > Parelbella macleannani. The sequence continues at coordinate 6,702 of DWEE01003957.1, forward strand.
AGTAACTGGTTCGCTGAAACTAATTACGGAGTCGGTAAGAGTGGTCACCCGACCGCCATCCAATTTAAAAGTGACGTACCGTACCGTCTCTATAGCTTGTCTGTGTTTCTACCGAGTTCTCCATTTGATATTTTATATTTTCCTCTTTTTGTAAATGTTGAATGTCCTTCAAGAAAGGCCACCTATTTTACTGTATTTTTCATTAAATTGAGCCATTTTCATTATAACTGTTGAATATATTTTGGATGTCGCATAAATATGTAAGCTTTAATTTAAAAAAGACATGGTTACATTACAATTATTCCGTAGCTCAACGCTATGGAATATGAATGGCAATAAAATACATTAAATTCATAAATAAAAACAAAAAGTAAATAATAAAAGGATTTTGGTGTTTACCCCTTCGGGGATTAGAGGCGTGGTGTTACATTTAGGTACGTTTGTTACGATTTTGATGGTTAAAGTAAATATGGATGTTTACTATACAATATACGTGTTTTCTATTAGACTTCAAGAGAACTGCAGTGAATAAACAACACTTTATGTGTGAAGAGCTCGCTCGAAATGTTCACATCAAACGACTCGCTCTGCAAAATTAACAGTTGGATTGAAACTAGACAATCGTGATTGTGGCGCTGTGTTCCGTTCAGAAGGGTGTTACACACAGAAAGTAGCAGTTCACAACCCCTAACTTACTCTTTAGGGGTGGTTGCAAATATGTGATTAGATTAACGTGACCGTTTAGATTTAAATCATGCATAAAAACATCAATGTCGATTTACAACTTTGTGACAAATATTTATTGTACATACGAGTATAAGCAATTGAGATCAATAGGAGATAAAAGTGTTGGCGAATATCCATTAATAAAACAGTTTACATATTAAAGTTCTATATGACAAAGCTGCGAGCACTCTTACGTTAGCAACAAAATTTTTACCATACTTAATTATCTAAGCTCATTTCTTTTTACGTTTTACAAATATAATTGATATTCCTTTGGTACATCAGCACAAAAAATATCTATGACAAAACCTGTATTATTAATTCCTGGAAACCATAATCCATTAGTAACGTTTGAAAACAACCGTTTACATGAATGAGTTCACTGGACGATGCAATAAATTTAAAAGATATGAATAAAATTATATTTCCTGCTGCCTGTTAATTAAGTCTTCGATTTGCAATTATGTACGTATATGGAGAGTTACTTCACCATTAAATTAATATGACTGATTTATCACAGTGACAACATTTCAGTTAATTAACGGACGAATGTGTCGTTAAACAGTATAAATGAGACGTTGAAGAAAACTGAGTTCGTAGTTTATAAAAACATGATAGATGATACGGTTAATATATAATATCACTGGATTTAATTCATAAGCGTTTTTTGAGAAAATAAAGGAATTTTTGTCTAAGTACAGTTTATTATATCGTACATTGTTTATTATATTTATAAACGTTTCTATTTTTTGGATCTACCGGTACCTCACTATCCTGATCAGGTCGTCGGACCATCCCTAAAGCGAGAGCGACACGAACAGAACTGAGGACGACTTCTTGACGATGTTTGGAACGGCCTATGTTCAAAAATGGAAGTTTACAGGTTGAAATGATAACGATGGTAACGAACTTTTCATTTTTCTTCTACGTAAACACTTGATAAAGTAAAAACAGATGAGGGTTTGCATAATGAGAGAAATATATTGGTGTAAGTCGGAATTTTATTATATGCAAATTATTTGGTGCTGAGGTGTTTGATCTCATGCAGTCTACGTTCTTGTGTGACTACAAATTACGCCATACGTTGATATGATATCCTACTCACATATTTATATATTTGTACTAGATATATATAAAGAATCTGTTTATGGATACAGTAACGCAAAATGGAAAATGCAATATGTTATTGTATTTTGATATATTTTAGTAATAATCATATAAGTAGATGATGTCATCTGTGATAGATGTTATATACATATAATTATGATGACTGCTTCGTTGGTAGAGTGGTAGCAAGCACAATTACCGATCTGGAGGTCCTGGGATCAAATATCGAATCGGGTACTACTATAAATATTATATATTTTTCTAATTTAGAATTTCTAGCATTAACTGTTGCATTATTTTTACTGAAATTCAATATGCACATAATGTTTAATTACACATAGTCACATTTTATAAATTTAGGTTAGAACAGTTTCTTTTTTGATATTTATAATTTCTTTATAATTCTGCTTTTCAAACGGAAAACTTCAACCGATATACCTTCCTGTATCGTATAGAAATTGACAATGCCACAATGCGCAATAAGTACTAGAAAAAGTATAAAATCTAACATTACTCTACCGTATCCCCTTGGAAAATGATCCGGACACTACTTTATTCTGATTACAATCATCGTTGCTATAAAAAGAAACTTTTCCGTTGTTTGATACGTTTCGCCAGTTTGTTCCATCGTCAAGCGCAGTTGATTGCTGTTCTGCCCTATAGACTTTTCTGTTCACTGAATAGTGCCGGATTTCATGGTTCGAATATTCTGTAAGAAAAAAACTTGTGACAAGGTTGAGACACTTATTCTAACCTTCATCTAACCTACTTGTAACGTTTTAGTACTAACGTGGTTTTATATACATTCGACAACATTTCTCAAATACCAATTTGATTTTTCATGACCACTTCCTCGTTGTGCCTGTTGAATATTCTCGCTATCACTCTCGATTGACTGGTAGAGAATGCCATTAGACATCAGGTCTGCCCTTTCAAACCTAGCTTTAGGTTAGCCAAATATCAAACTCTTAAGTCTGTTCTTGACATGTCTAATTAAATATTATGTACTGCACACAAACAAAAGTTTAACATTTATCCACCATATTTCACTCACGTTAGAATAAACAATATAACAATTTAAATATAAATTTTCTATTAATAAATAATGAAATTTCGATATGCAATGTTTGATATTTAATAATCATTGTAAAAATGTATAACCTAAATAACATTCCTAATCGTCAAAAACCCTGAGTTTCGATGTAAAGCTGAATATTAGATATCTACCGTATGTTTCCCATTTAATAAAATAATAATCGACCCATTAGTCATTCCACTATTGGAATATGGGTCTCCTCTCATATTGAGAGGGTTAAGGCCATAATCTGCCACGCTGGCCAAGTGCATCCCAATAAGTTTCCCATTTATTCCTATTCATTCAAAAGTTCTTTTACGTCTTCTATTGCAATATGTATATTGTATATATACATATAAATTATAATATATACAATAATATATCATGTATATGTCGGAGGTTCCATAAACTGGTGAGGTCTAGGTTTAGACGTTGATCGGACATCTTTAGATCGTGTGGGC
>DWEE01003958.1:0-10068 GCA_018245755.1 Parelbella macleannani
ATAAAGGTGAAGACGGCTGGGTTTATGAAAGACTTTCTCCTTAAAAGTTTTTATGGATCTACTTGCCTTTTTGTCTACATTTGTTTTGTTTCTATAAAGTAAGAAAAATATTAAATCAAGGTACATAAGTGCTATATTTATAATTATAAAATAAAATGTCACTATAAGCACTGTATATAAGCGTGATGGCACTCATTAGACTGAGATAGGCTGATGACGACTTTATCAGTATCCATATTGTTATGTGCTAGCTTCATTCACTGTTTCCTGCTTTAGACTACCTAGTTCCACAGCTATATCAGCTCCTTCTTTATTTACTCCATTGGATCACAGTTAGGTCATAGTGGAGACTTCTATTCAGCTTATGAAGAACGACCTTGGATGGATGTGACGTTAATTAGACTTTCTCGAAAAAACGTTTTCAAAAAATTTATACCTCATGTAGGCATTTTTAAAGATTATATATACGCTTTGAAAATTTGGTATTTAAGAATCACAATGCCTTCCAATGAATATTATTTTGTTAATGGTAATGGATTCCAAGTCCTGGTAATGTTATAAATAAAACAATTTAACGAATTAATGTGATTTATTCTTAATATTTCCTTTTGTATGCTGCCAGAGCTTTTCCACACTACTTCACTTTTTAAGAGATTTGTTTTCTGGATGTCAGCTTCAAACTGTCTTGTGCCACCTCCAACACCGAAATAGTATGTTTTTGCTGCTAAATATGCTGTACCGTTTTTACTTAGTCGTTGGCTGATGAGATTTATAAGTTTATCGTAATTTTGTATATTATAAATAGTTTCAGATGTGAGTATGATATCGAAAACCTCACTTTCAGGCAAGCTTTTGTTAAAGGATGACCAATCACCATAGTAAAATTTACATTTCAAAAGTTCAGTTTCTCTGTTCTCTTCGTCCATGTTTAACAATACACTAGGTATTGTTTTTTGCTCTATCACTTCCTTATTCTGAAAATAAATTTAGATACAATAAATACAGTAAATGATGGCACACTGAAACAACAAAAAATACACATATTTATGTATAAAAAGCATACAATAGGCTGTATTATGACTTAATTAGTGATTTCTAGGCAACCTATCACAGCAGGAATACAAGAATGAAAGAAAAAGGGTAGGATGTGCTGAATTTAGGAAGAGATATAAAACATATTATGTATATCGAAGGTAGGGAGAAAAACAGCACCTACTGAGACACAGATCCCCATTGAGAATAAGAAGTGAATACCACAGTTTGCTACTCTAGCCAAGTGCGGGTTCACAGGCTTCACAAACATTAAAAAACATTTTGGTAAATTCATGCAGGTTTCTTGCTTCCTTGTCTCATACATCACTGAATAAATCTGCTTTCAGTCGGAGTACCTATGTAATATCACATGGATTCAATCAATTACATCTAAAATATAAATAGAGATGCAATCACACTCACAGGAAATGTATATCACAATTATAAAAAAACATGTATTATGTTAAGGAGTTGTAAGTACATGTATTATTTTATTTTCATTACAATGATAATTACTTTTGTGACATAAGCATTTGCATTGATAAGCAACTTACTGTCATATTTTTTTAAATAGTTTCAATTATAATATGTAGTTAGATTTGAAATGAAACTTTGTGTTAATTTTTGTAGGTACATTTTCATTTTTGTTAACACACTGTGAACTGTATTAACATTTTCGTCACATACTACTCACATTATATTGTAATGCCAGTAATATTTAGTAAGTTCAATATGGTTAATAAATATTTGAACAATGATTTCATATTGTTTGCTGATAATCAGTGTACAATATATTCACATTAAATTCAATTTTTACTAGGACAATCAAGCATAATGACTATGGTATTGAAATAAAAAATATTTCATTTAATCTCTTAAAGATAAAAATGTGTCATCTGAACTTAACAATGTTATTAATTACTTACATAATCCTGAAATGTTACTAAAGATTTATAGAGGTATCCATAAATTCCCAATATGCCAGCACCACAACCTAAATCCAAAACTTTTTGATTTTCCCAAACTATGCTTTGTTGGTTCTCCAAATATTCTATCAAATGATATGTACATTCCCATATCTTGAAACCGCCTAAAACAAAGCATCTGGAACTATCAAAACAGTCTAGCTGATGAGGAAACATCATCTAATTATTACCCAACTAATACAGATATAAAAATCTGCTTTTATACTATAATGTAAGTGCAATAACAATTACACAAGCAGTAAGGGTGTCTGTCAGGGGGGGTTGCCATGATGGTAAGTGTCTGGCAATGAATGACATAATCTTTAACAATCATCATTAGCCTACTCCCATCCACTGCTGGACATAGGAATCTCCAATGGCACTCCACCGAGCTCGATTTTCAGCTCTTCACATCAAACCACTGCCAGCCACTTTTAACTTTAATAATATTCTGAAGGACATATCAAAACATCATGCTTTATTATTTGATGAATATAGGCAGCTATTTTACACACCTTAGTGCCGTTTACCTGCCAAGATCACGATAACCCAACCTTTATGATGGTCCATCGTTCATACTTGTGTTGGGAGTATGTACTGACAAATTTTCATCTTTTACAAAATAATGAAGGTCTGGGGTTCACAGGCTCTTGCTCTATAACATCATACCTGTATTTCTCTGAAGAGGTATTCAAAGGAATGAAGTACTCACACATCCCACCACCATCATGAAGTGGTACATATCCAAACTGTGCTACCACTAAGAATTTCAAATTGAAATAATTTAATACTTTGTTAAAAATACCTTCACACACATACCCTCATATTTTCCAGATATTAGATCACTATGTTCATCAACCAAGCTGTCGCCTGCTTGAAATTTATCTGGTAAGACATGACCAATTTTGATATAGCCACATGTAAACATTTTAGCATGAATGACAACATCATCAAAATTCTTGAACTGTTCCTCCGTTGGCAAGACTTGCTCACACTCAAGCCATTTAATTTCTTCTTTCTCCTCTGTAAATTGGTAATGAAAATCTACGAAGTTTTAAAGCATATTTTGTAAAAGTGCATTGTTTGAAACACAGTGGCGTTCTGAAAAATTACCTTTTTCTGCAATATTGTCGGCAGTACCAAAAAAATTGAACTTAAACGATGTCATTTTATGCCTTGAATACGTTTACGCTAGCTAAAATATAAATGTGGAAACGATAAAAATAGTACAAATGTAGTTTATAATATAAATTATATATTCAATTGAGGTTAGTAGAGTTATCGCACGTGTCGTGTGAACATTGTAAATATTTTTATAAGTCGATAATCGTTCACATCGTTGACCAATAATAAAACAAATTTATTTTGTGTAATCTATATATCGTTTATAAATTCATAACTCCTAAACAACTTTACAGAATATTTTAATCGTAAACAACCGGATCAAATGCTGTCGATAGAATACTTTGTCGTAAAAAGTCAAAGTTTAATTTACCTTGACAGTAAGTTTTCTCAAATTTAATTTTTATTATTACTAACAGTAATAGGTGCGCGATGTAGTATCGAGTAACGAAACGTGACTCGCGCATTTCGTTACTCGCATTTTTCGTAGTATGGACCGTTTCAGTTCACGCAAGTATCGTAGATGCGTGTATTGAAACGTTTCGCACGCGCGCGCTTATTCGGTGAATTTAAAAACGTACATTACAAAGAACGATAGGAATTCGTCGTTCAAGTTTTTTTATGTTGATTTATAGTTAGAATTTTGTTTAAATTTAATTGTCAACAAATAATTTTCGGCACGTATTTGTTGCTTTTTTATTATAATCGATGCATAAATGGATTGCGATGTTATTGTAATATAACATAAAGTCACGGTTAAAATTCTCAAAATAGTAAATCTATTGTAAATTTAAATTTAGTAGATTCCGTCAACAGTTCACTTGTAGTTTTACACTTTACCTATTATATACCTACGCGTACGCAATATGACTCAATTCGTTGCTCTAACATGAGCTATCAATCAGAAGTAAAGCGTAACGTAACTATACGGTAGTATCGAGTGCTAATTTTATAGGAACGAATACATATGGGTACGCTTTTTTTCATTACTTTTACATCTCTATTACTAATATTTTGTTGACAGTACACAATACATAATCCTTGTGCCAAACCTCAGCTTTTTCATTTTTATTAAAATTTCTTGGCAGCATCGAGAATATTGTTAGTACGGAAATATCTAGGAAGAGGCACTGAGTAATTTTATAGTATACTGATAAGGAATTAATAATATAGAAATGGAAACAAGCAGAAACAGAATAAATATGTAGAAAAAGTTTCAAATACCTAATGAAAATAAAAAATATTCGATAAGAAGATATGATTACATATTAATCCAAGGGAAACTTGTATAAAAATCGGATTTGTTACATTAATTTCGTGAATACATGAAGAAAATATATTTTAAAAAACATTTACATTTCATCATAAAAACAAAAACTTTTCAAATTTAGTTACACTTGACATAATTTATACCTTTATAGCAATAACTCAGGGTAATCAAAAATAATACTGTATATTCTTCCACAGACAATTTATTAAACAATAAAATAGTAGTAATTTAAACTAACTATTTTTCTAATTATCATTCAAAATCTTCTTCAACTTTAGCTACTGATACCTTGAAATCAGATGGTGTTTTGTTTTATTATTGTATTGATATATTACGTTTAGATACAAGAAGAAAATTAAAAATACATAAAACTGGTGGCAAACTGCCATTATAGTTAGAAGAAAAAAATTAAAAGTAAAAGTATACAATGCAATTTTGCAGTCATTTAATCGATTTAGACAATAGAAATAAAATGGAAATAATCTTTAATGACACGTTGAATGTGGTTAGATTCATTTTTATTTCAATATTTTTCTAAGTAGTTATCATAATCATAAAACTCCAAGTTTGTATAGTGAACGCATCAAGTCAAGTACTGAAGTACAATCCAGCTCATTCATTCAAGCATACAACACGAGTTGTTGAATTGAATCAAAGTGTACAAAAATTGTGGTTTTCCATTGTAGATACAATAGTGTGGGATTTAATTTGGCCTAAACTAATAAGTTATACTCTAGAACAATGACAGACGTTGCGAAAAAGGTAAAAGTTTTTCTTTATACCGTTGTTGTTTCCGTTTATTTATGTGGTAGTAGTGGACAGCGACTATTGTGTGTGACCTTAGCTATATTTACGTAAATACGCTTAATTGTTGCGAGAAACTTGTCGGGACATCAATTATGGTCTGTTTTAATATATTGTCGGTTTTTAAATTGTTCCATATATTGTTTGTTTCGCGGAAAAATCAACATAACCTCAATGACGCGACCATGGGGTGTCGAAAATGTCGTGGTAGATCGTTGCGAGTGGAAAATTATTTTAATCGATTAATCTTTTCATGCGTTGCAGGTTCAGGAATACAAAGACTCTCTCAAGCAGAAGGCTGAACATTTAATAATTAAGGGATTTCCCGAAAAAATAGTAAAGTTAAACGAATTATTGGAACTGCCGAAGTTACAAAGTCGAGACTTATCCGATGTTCATCAGGTAATAATAGAATTAGTTTTAAAAACATGAGATAGTAAATAGCAATTATAATTTTTGTTACATGTAAGAATGTAATGACCTTAACCCTCTCAACATGGGAGTAGATCCATATTCCAACAGTGGAGTGACACATGGGTCGATGATTACTATTATATTATAAGAATATAATGTATTGAGTTGTGTGTGATATGTTGGTATATTGGGGTTATTTGCATAGCAAACATGTTTCTTTCCATACAATATTTCTGTTCTTATTTAGTTTGTACATGTGCAGAAATACTGTTCTTTGAATTCTTATGTTATTTGTTTTTAGGACTTAAACATTCCAGTGCCTCCACCGGCATCTGCTCTCCATGAGCCCAACTCCAAACGACCGAGAGTTGACTCTTCCGAAGTGTCTAGCAACACAACCATTGATGGCACAAGGGTATACTCTTTGCCCAATGGGACTGTGCCATGTAACAAACACCTCTGTGATCTCATCCATCTCGTAAAGCCACACATCAGAGAGCTCGTTGAGGATTCCAATTTGGTGAGTTTTTAATTTTTAATTTAATCATGTCTCATTAAGGTTGAAAAACAAAATGAGTCTCAAGTTGAATTACTTGTGTCATGATATTTGTAATAGCTGGTTATGGGTAGGTAAAGAGATTTGCTAAGACTTATGCTCTTCAATGAGTTTGTTCTACCAATGTTCTTCAAATGAGTATTAAAAGAAATATTTGACTATAAACTCAGCCCCCTATTACAAGGATCCACATAGCTAATAGAAGAGTATTAGTTATGCTTTCACATATATTTTATTGAGAATATGCTATGTATTCAATTGTAATCAGATTAAAATCTTGATCTTTATCAAATGTTGTATGTAAGACAGCTTAATTGTGTTAAGTTTGTTGCTTGACTGATGTCAATTGATTTAAGTTGGAGCTGAACTACTGAATGTCTAGGCATGTCATAAAAAAAATGTTGGGCACAACACATGAGAAAATGTCCCAAAATAAATGATTGCCAAAAATGTGATTCTATCAGTAATATAAAGAGTACATTATCACTTTACATGAGTGGCATTAACTCAAGTATATACATATAAATGAGACAAATTATCGAAAATCAGAGAGGAGGAATAATACTGATTTAGTTTAAGCGTTTGTCAATTTCTCATAAATAAATACTAAGTGGTTATAGATAATATAGTGTTTAACTCTTGTTCCTGTTTTCTTCATGTACTGATTTAACATTAAAGAAAGGAAAAAAGATCTCCTTTTAAGTTTAAATAAGTTAAATAGCTACATTTAAGTGTTATTTTATTTTTTATTTGCAGTTGAAGATGTGGATATCATTTATGATCCCTAAGATTGAAGATGGTAATAATTTTGGTGTATCGATACAAGAGGACACACTCGCCGAGATCCAGTCTGTTGAGTCTGAGGCTGCGGCTTTCTTTGATCAAATCTCCAGATACTTTATGTCGAGAGCAAAAATAGTATCAAAAGTTGCAAAATATCCACACATTGATGACTACAGAAGAGCTGTAAAGGTATATTTTTTGATACAAGTATGTAAGGTCAATTACTGAAGAGTGTGTATGGCGACATTTGTGCAGTGTGATTTTCACCATGCCAATTGTGATTTATGTATTAATTCCCAGTAGTGAAGTCATGTAGATTGTAATTGTTAAATTCATTCATATAATGTTATATTTCACAGAAAACATTTCTCCTTTAAAAATCCTAAATAAGCATCTTTTATTATACAAATCTTAGTGACTCCTTCTTTGTAAGTCTTTAATTTGATTAAACACTGAACAATACTATTATTCCTATCTTTCCCCTAAATTAAAAACAGAACTTCTTCCTACTAGTATACTACAAAACATGTAGTAACAATTGGGTAAAAAGCAAATATTTTCCTTATAATATGCAAAATAGTAACAGATCACTCAACTATTGAAAGTATAGGTTAAAATAAATAATAATCAGTAATATTATGCTTGCTTCATATTATGCAATGTGCATGTTTGGCCATTGTATTGAATGAATTCGAACTTTTGTTTAGTATGTACATGTTAATACATGTACAAGTTGACACATGCACATGTTGCTAAATGTACCTGTTGCTACATGTGTAGAATAGTTTTTTCTTTGTGAGTATACAGTAAGGTGTGTAAATTACATGTGTGGCTGAAGTGAGGGTACAGAAAAAGGTTATGACATCGTACCACTATTTAATAAAAGTTCATAAATCATATACACTACTAGTATCAGAACCATGAGTAAGAAGAAGTCAAGAAGTCCTGTAAAAACTGATGTTCTGTAATCTTTGTATTCTCACAATAGAGTAGCATGTGGAGTCAAGTAATTTCTTAGCAAGTACCGATTGTGTTTGTTGGAATTTACAGTATACAAGACAACTGTTTTCTCTACTCTGTAATAATTCCACTGTTAGACATGATGGACCTCTCACTATGAGAGGCTACACTGACCAAGTGTGGATTGGCAGACATTACTTTAGATTTTTTTGATTATTAGTATGTGGCTTTATTTTTTTACATAATTAGTATTACAATTAAGACCATTCCAGTATAACTTCACAAAGTTACATTAAATATACATTTTACAGCCATTACAATTATCTTATCATGGTTAATTCTAGATGGTGTCATACATATCCTTTAATAAAGTTACATTGTACTGATCAACAACATGATACATGTGTTTAGATAAATATTTTCTGTTCTTTTTTATCACTTCAATACAATACAATACAATACAATTGTTCTTTATTTTACACCAGAAAGATACAACATTTTAAGTCATACAAAAGGCGGTCTTATCGCTAACAAGCGATCTCTGCCAAACAACCTTTGGGTAGGAACTAATAATATCATAAATCAGATACCAGGCAGTGCGTCAACTGTTTGTTCCGGTATTTTAAATTTAATAATGAGACTGATGTCATAATTTTTATTAACCACTACCTTACATATTCACATACATATTTTGACATTCCATCATCAGCACCCTTAATTGTAGTTGTGTGGTAGTGTACTACACGCCTCTGTCTCAGGTGTCTTCAGAATGATGCAGGCGTGATGTTACGTTATATTTCTGACAGTTCTATTATAATGCTTTGTATAATTAATTCAGGAATTAGATGAGAAGGAGTACCTGTCGCTGTGGCTGGTGATGTGCGAGATCCGTAACCGCTACTGCTCGCTGCACGACATCGTCATCAAGAATCTGGAGAAGATCAAGAAGCCGCGCTCCTCCAACGCGGACTCGTTATACTAGCCCCTAACCAAATCTCAATTAGTGTCCTAGATAAGCAAGTTTACTTGCGAACTTAATGGTAATAACTGAACTTGTATCTTGTTTTTTTGTTCACTAGAAAGTATTACGTATGTATATAATAAAATAAATAATTTTTTGGACGTATAATTCACATCCAAATGTGCGACCTGTTATTGTATCACATCATATCAACTGATACAAACCAATAATTGTGAGATTTCTTCTATCAAGATTAGCCATGCTTAAACCCTGTTAAAGTACTCTTTTTGGTAACCTTTACTTGTACTAAATACTGTGCTGTTTTCTAGTGAGTAAAGAATTTGATATTTCTATTCATTCTGCGCCTCGTAACAAGTCGACTGTTTGATTTTCTTGTATTATGTATAACAAGAGACTGAGTTCTATTATAGAAAATGTCATCCATAACGAATAATTCAATAACGGTATTATGCAATGCGACATACAATTTCCAAATAGGAGAATGTTTAATTTAAGTTTCATATTTTACTAGGATGTATGTTAAGTTTAAAAGTGGGGCATGTTCGTCAATCAGTGGGCTTGCTATGTAGGCATGGTTTGATGAATTTAGGATTTCCTGTTATAAATTTTCAGTGATCCAAAAAAAAAGAAACTGATTCATTATGAGATCTTAGTTTAAGCACATATTGTACCAAGTGACCGTACGGTTGCAAGTTTAAAATACACCTAATTTATTGTAACTTTGGAGTGGTTGAGTTGTAGGCTCTGTAATAGATTATTTTCAAGGTGCCCCCGAATCGAGATGGTCTCCTTAGCGGTAATGTAATTTTTCAAAATATGAATAGTGTGCATTAATGAAAAAAAAAAAACTGATTTTATAGCTTTGTAATTTAGATATAAAGTGCCTCACAATTTGAACACAATGACCGTGGTTTGATGATCATCAGCAACACACTGATGATGTTGTCGACAATTAGCTGAATGCCAGATGTTGATTAAACTATAACCAATTCGATAATAAATAATACATTTGTATGAATGTGATTTTATCGTTTTCTTTTGTTTACCTACCCTACTTAGCTTAATGGGGTTAGTGGCGAATGCAACGCGATGTTTTTACCCAACACTTAGGTTTAAGATTTAATGTCTGACATCTAACAATAACTCAGGCCACTGCTGCATGTTCCGCTTCAACTCTAAC
>DWEE01003959.1:0-10067 GCA_018245755.1 Parelbella macleannani
GTTGCATACCGGCGTGACGTTTCATCTGTAAAAATTTTACCCTCATGCGCCTAAAGAAGTTTCACTTCAAAAATAGTGCAGATATAAAATCATACAATAGGAAATTACTAAAAATATTAATAACATCATCACATCACATCATCAGCCTATCTCAGTCCAATGCTGGACATAGCCCTCCCCCAATGAGCGCTACCGTGCCCTGTCTTCGGCTTGTCGCATCCAGCATCTGCCTGCCGCCTTTTGCAGATTGTCATGCCACCGGGCCGGAAGGCATTATACACTATGTTTGTTGAGCCGCTGTTTCCACTCCAGAACACGCCTACACCACCGATTGTCGGTTCTTGGACACATATGCCCCAGCCAGCAATTAATAACAGCTACAATAATTATACTCACTTCACATCTGTAAACTAAATCAGTCTGTTCTGGAGTCTGTTTGCACTTCATGTTCTGTATTTGAACTCGTTTGAAATTTGTATCCGAGTGTGGCTGTAACATGAAAAACAACAGATAGGTTAAACAACAACATTTATTTTCGTACATAAACACTCACATTATCTTATTGAGTATGGAAGATGACTTCTCATAAATTATAGAATTCCATTTGAATGTTATTAAAACAATTTTGAAAAACTATATCAATGAGCCAGTTTATATGGACAATTTATTTTCCTTTAAACTGTCATAAATAGATTTTAAAATATAAGTGCATTTGAGAAAGTTGTAAATTCAATCACATTTTCTCTCCCCCACCAAAAGGTGTTCGAAGCCCTTATAATGTTAGAACATTTATTCTGCTCCCAGCAATTATAACAAGTCTTATTAAGAGTAACATAATTATTTTGTTTGTTTAAAATAATTGCCAAACCGATTATTATTTGAGCCTATATATATGATGAACCAAACAATTTTATGTATTGGTTTCCTTTAATGATACTTAAAAGTGACATGTTCTGGAAACATCATGTTCTGTTAAAAATTATCAACTACCTAATTATGAATTATATTCTCTCCCTTGGATGGCTGGCAGCAGCCATATATGAAGAGCTGAAGATCCAGCTCAGTAGTGTGCTATTGGAGATGCCTATGCTGTGAACCCCAGCTATGAACCCCAGCTGTGAACAGGAGTAGGCTGATAATGATGATAATGATTCACTCCATTATTCGGATGAATATTATTTTAGTAAAATGTAAAGAAACAAATTCATACCTCCATTTGTAATGATGATGAAAATAAATCATTCCTTACAGTAACTCGTGGAACGCTGGGAAGACTGTTATCACTGGGGTGATGAGATGAGGGAGATTTTTTAATCTGATTTACAATATCTGAATCTGTAAAGAAATCACTCCTAACAACTAGTTCTGGTATGCTTGGAGCTTCTTCAATACTAGTATGAGGGTCTTCCGGAAATGTTGCATCCTCTGTTTTAATAACTTTGCCATCACTGTGTTCATCAGGTGGTACTTGAATATCATGGCTACTTGAATCATTGTCATATGAGTTATCTTCTGCAAACACCTGCAAATGCACAGAAGAATTGGTTTAAGTTTAAGAAAGAGCTAAATCAATAATTAAATAAATCAAAGTATATATATATATATATGTATTTTATCAGCTGTTGTAACCATAACACAAGCTCTTTTGATGCTCACTTTGGAATCAGAGAGCCATGGGTAAATTAATAAATGGGTTAGAATATTAGATATGTCAATACAGAATATTTCAATAATTAATTTCATATCTGCCTATTGTAATAACATTGCTTCTTGCAAGTTTTTTTTAAGCTGAGTAAACAATATTTTAATCTGCCTTCAGCCATTGTTATTTTGTAAATTAAATTGGTACTATTCTTAAGTGTATTTCAAAAGTACAGGTTTAGTTAATATTTTATTTTCAACTTACTTTTTCTTCATTTATTTGCATAACTGGTTGCAAGGATTCAGAGTTTTGTGATCTCATATGCAAATCATTTTTGTTAGCAATATCCCTCAAAGATTTTGCACTATTTATGATTGCTGAACACTCACGACATATTGCTTGTGGCAAATTACCAAATAAAAAGACCTGACAATTTAATATACCAATATTAAATGTAACATCACACTTGTCATTCCTAAAGAGGTGGGCAAAGGAATTTAGTAAACTCCCATATTTCCCCAATTGTACTTACATCCCAACATGGAATAAGTTGTGAGCCTATTGCTGTATACCAGACAAATCCAGATTTTGACCTACTACAAGAGTTTTAATCACAATCAGTTAAGAGTTTTAATTACAAGAGTTTGATCGAACACGCAGTCATTATCAATGGCATAATATAAAAATGTAATTGTTTGCATATACGTTAATAATATAAGAATTATTTACTTTAACGCCTGTGACTTCATAAATATCATGTATCAAGCCTTTGATTTTAAAAACATTAAATATTCCCGGTCTTTGTAAACATAATCTGCATAACTCTGAAAAACAAACGGCTTCTTCACTTCTATTCATACTGTTGAAGACTATGAATAATGACAGTATAGAACTATAATTTTAAACTGATTTCCAAAACAACAACACCAGAAAACACGTGAAATAAAAGTTTAGGCAACATAATACTGTATGCTAACTCAAGGTTCTGACACAACATGAATAGTGAAGTGTGACGTTGACATTTAACATATTAATAGCATTTTGTTTTTTGGAATTTTATGATCTGGTAACTAAGACCTATAGGTCAAGTCTTATTTTATTTATGTAATAGCAGAATTATTCACCATTTTACGTTCTTTTCACCAGACAATAATTGTCAGGTGCCACTAGTGCAATTTTGATAGTTTTGACTCCTAGGCTGCTATTGGAGCCGACGTTGTACATGGACATTTTATTTTTGTACTAGAGAACTTAACTTAAAAATAAAATGGACTGTAAAAGTATTTTTTTAAATGTATTTCTTATAAATCTCTTCTTTTTCGACTATCTACAAATACATACGGAATATATAACTGTGTTATATTTTGCCTCTAATCCTAATGCCTAATGCCCTGGTGAGAATTGAGCGTTACGTGTTCACCTGATGCGTAATAATTGATTCTAACGGGCGATAGAAACAATCAAGAGAGAAGGTATATAAAATATTTTTTTAACAGCTAATTCGCTATGTCTTTCTTGAATGAGCATGTAAAACTGATATAAAAGTGCAATAATTATGAAAATCTCACACGACAACGTTATCAAATTATCGCCTGATAGAACACAAATAATGCTCCAAAACCGTACTTCCGGTGTAATTTGATTGAAAATAACCATAAAACTATTCTGGGTCTTAATATTTCATTATTGTAACTGTGACTGAAAGGAAATTAATGTTCGTCGGTCGATTCAGTGATTTTGAATTTGACTTGAAAGATGTTAACTATAGTTATTTCCGCACTCTATAGTCATAATATGTATGAGCTGTCACAAAACATAATACTGTTATAAAAATTGATAGTAAATTTGTAACATTTGTGCAACCCTCCGGGAATTACAAGCGTAATGTTAAGTTTACGTTTTTATTGATAGTAAATAGTTCATATAGATATACAGACACATATGTCAATTTAATGTCTTAGACCGTCAAGCAAAATTTCCAAATTATTTAATACGTTACAAAATTTGCGATATAGATAATTATTTATCACGCCAGTTCTCTGTGAGATAGACAGATATAGAAAAAATCTTGAAATACAGAAAGTTCTTGTGAGATATTTCTACAATTCTGTGTAGGCATGTAATGTTGTATTGAATATGTATGAATATGGCAGATCTGATTTTGTTATTATTCTACACAAAATCAGTAGAACCCAGGTGAAATCAAAAGCCGTTGAAGAGAAAGAACTGTATTTAAAGACAATTGAGGAAACCGAAAAATAAGGTAATTAATTTTAAGGTGGAATATAATTATGCTGGTCTAAAAGTGATAAAACTTTCATACGTTCCCTTTATTTCAATTTTCATTTTACATACCCCCCCTACCCATTGGAACCTCATTATACGCCATGAAGGCCTTTCCAGGCATTTAATCGAGTTCCAGGGTCGTTTTAGAAACTCAAGCAAATCTCACATGTATGTGGTGCACTCTGCTATATCTATAACAGACAAGGCTCTGTCTACTTAAGCACAGCTAAAAGCCCTGCCCGCCGTTTGGCAGCAGCGTAAGCGATGCGAGAAGCTGTGTTCTACGATACCTACCAACATACAAAGCGTGTAGATAGTCAGCACAAATCCCCTATATAAATGCAGAGTGCACTCATTAAGAAAGACCTACTTCCAACAGTGGAGTGAGAAAGACTGGTAATAAGTGTGACATGAAACTCGATTTCAAATGACAAATAAATGATAAATACTAAAAATTCAATGTAGATATGTATAATATCCTATAAAGTTATAAAAAAAGACGATATAAGGGAAAAACTACGAGGGCGATACGTGTAAGTGATTGTAAGCTAATGATTTTTAAGGATGTGTGTGTGTGTGCGTATGTAAGCTAATATTATCGATGTATTACTATGCTATAAAGTTAATCTTCCTTAAAATATTCTGGTTAAACATCGTAATAGTCTTATTTGTACCCCATCCAGTTCTGACATAACTACGTAAATCATAAGAAACGACTGTTATTACATTGTCCTGCTGACGGAAGCAAAAGATAAGAGACAAAAAGATAAGATAGTAAATTTTAAAAGTACATTTCTTTGTATATTATTGTTTTCTCATTGATGGGGGAGTTAGAAGTGTAAGTAACCGACATGTATATGTGAAGAGAGTGATGTAGATGGAGAGAAGCTTGGCAGATCTCTAAGGATAGACACATTTGGCAGTCCGTGCTTTCTTGCGTCCGTGGTTCCTTACTGGGTAGGCAGAGGCCTACCTTAACCTTACAAGACGTTATAGTAATAATAATCGTGAATTTGCTTATTGACTGTATTGACATATGTGGGTATTGTGATTAAGAATTTTAATGTTTCCAATGAAAATTAGATTATTGAAGAATTCAAATGTTTCAATTCTAAATAAGAATACCCATCGCAATTAGTTCCAATTCATTATCAATCAGTTGAATCGAAATTCTTATGACCACGGGCTTATTTAATACATGCATATCGTTCAAACCATACCTCTCTGCAAACTGAGATAAGGAATAACTATACATTGAGGTGTGAGCCCATTGGAAACCGTTTCGCGAATGTTTGTGTCCAGTATCCAAGGCGACAGGTGCCAACGACTTGAACCACGATCGATTGCAACGAGTGTTGATTACGCCATCTACATATAGTACGACTTGCTGGCTTTTATTATTGGTATAGCATCATCCTTTATTGGGCAGAGCGTGTCAGGTCTGAAGTAAGGTACCTTTGAGAATCTGACCTGCTTCTTCTACATTGAACACTCTATATAGCTTCGGAGGCTTTTGAGTTTAATTTAAAATGCTTTTAGGTTAAATTATTATTCATATTATCATCATTGAAAACTTTATCGGTACACTGTTGGACACATGTCCCCTCACAAAATGACTGGTTTATAATCTGCTACGCTGGTAATGTGAGAATTGGTTGGGAGGTATCACACGCCGCAGAGAACAATATGAAGAACTCTAAAAGTTCTTTCAAATAGTCTGCCTCGAAGAGCAGAACACATTTTGATTGTATTTAAAATAGAATTCTGTTTTTGGATTTCAATTTTTTTTTAAAATAGATGTTCAATATCATACAGGTAGCAGGTTATTGTCAAATATTTAATCATTTTATGGCGAGAGGGTACTCGAGCGCCGGCACCTGAAGGTATATTTGAAAGCAAAAACATTTCAGTGCTTAGCTATTACAAAAATTATAAGCTACCGCATGATATGATACAAATCAAGGAATAAATTGAAGTTCATGCCTAACTGAATGATGGCGCTCGTTGGAGGAAGCCTGTGTCCAGCAGTGGACGGAGATAGGACGATGACAAATGAAATGCAATATTTTTAATTTAAAACGCTACGCAAGGAGCAATGCTTTACATTCAAGGAACAACGCTGTATTTACACATACTACGCGGCCGAGTCAGTAGTGCCCGCTGCGCGTAGCCTTCCGCCCGCCCATTTACGTGCTACGAATTTGTTCTGTTCAGCTTTGTTTCTTTTAATTTTTAAAGTAATTAAATTCATTAACATTGTTATTTAAGCCTCCTTAAATTCGACTAATATTCCATTAAACTTACAAAATGGTGCGAAATGAGTTTTATAACTAATAATAGTTTTTATGTCGTACACAATTGATAATGTTTGGCGGTTCATTGTTCATAGAAAACATCGTGGTAAGTTTATAAGTTATATACAGTTTTTACCAAAGGTGGAAAAATGCATCTTTTAAAATTGTACCTGGAATAATTTTTTAAGTTTAACAACTGTTTCTCAATATATTTTGATTTTTCGAATTATTAGTTATTGTTGTATTTATGTAATTACTTAATGAGATTTTTGTTTAACAGATATAAACACGGAATTTTTTTTTAATAATTTCTTTTTTATGTTACTCGTAGTCACACAAAGTTTCAAAAAGATATACTTTTGGCGAAAGAGGCAATTTTTATGTAGAAATAGGCTCGCGTTTGCATATAATCATTGTGTAAATATTATTTTCTTCCTTTTATTATCATTGTAAGAAAGACGTATTCTTTAGGTACCGAGTGCCTACTTAACCTTCCATGATTAATGAATGCTAAAAAAAATATAATAAGCGCGATGTAATTTTCCAAAAAATTTATATCCAAAAATTATCGTTACCGTTACCGTTATCGTTACCACACATCGTTACCGTTATTTCAAACCAAAAATGAATATTATTGTTGTTCCAATTTCAAAAACAAAAGTGAGTAGGCGTAGTCGTAGGCTGCGCCTCGCTTTCCGTCTGTTATAATTGCAGCCAAACGCGAGCCCTTTTTTACATTAAAGAAAACCTTTCGGAAAGCTAATAAGTATAAATATTGTTATATAGTTTAGTAACTCCCGTTATGAGTGAGAGAGAAGAAAGACGTGGCGCTGGCACTCCGTTCTACGCACCGCCGCGGCGCAAGACGTCGGCCGAAATCATCAGTGAAGCTCGTGCTGCCATCTACGAAGGTAGCCTAACAATTATAAAAAATAAGTTGACAAACGTATTATGTAATAAAATTGAAAAAAACGGAAACGTAACAGCAGGCCTATAATCTCTGAAAGGGATACCACTCCCACGTTTCACCAGTTACGTTTACGTCCCACAATGGAATAGTTGGTGAGCCTCTTGCCATACACACCGGGCACAGGCCGGGCACCCAGGACCTCTCGATCAACAGTCCCCTCTGCAACCACTCTACGAACGAGGCAGTCAATACACAGAAACGGCCATTTATTACATTTCGACGCCTGCACACCCCTAAAATACTATTATAAACTCGCTATCTTCGTTTTAAGGCGTGTTTTAAGAAACGTGAAAACGAGAATACACATGACATAACATCTTCATTTGTGTTATAAAGTAAAAAATTAAAAAATATGTGTCACCTACATCCACTCACATCTTAAATTATAATTATTCAATTTTATCATTACTTCACTTCGGGCTACTTTCATTTTGAGAAATTTGACTCAGAGAAAAATAGCAAATCATACATTGAGTAGGAATGAACACAAAAAAAAAAAATTCTTTAAAATTATTGTAAATCTTGTATGGTAGGAAGGAACTGTGATATAAGGCAATATCAAATTACTCGGTATCCAGTTACATACACGCTCTTTGTAATTAATTTGGCCTTTGTAAACCTTTACGTTACTGGGGCGATACTTTTCCACACCTTTACAAGATCAAATTTAAGGAATATTCAATTTAGATTTGTGTTATTATATAACGCTAGGTTTCTTACGAAGGAGCGTGAGAT
Source organism: Parelbella macleannani (assembly GCA_018245755.1). Taxonomy (NCBI): domain Eukaryota; kingdom Metazoa; phylum Arthropoda; class Insecta; order Lepidoptera; family Hesperiidae; genus Parelbella; species Parelbella macleannani. The sequence goes on from DWEE01003959.1 coordinate 7,928, forward strand.
TTCAAAAATTTCTACTCTTCCAGACCTAATGTGTTTCTTCAACATTCACTTTCTTTATACACTTGACTCCACCATGAGCCATTACCTGACTTATTTGGTAAATATATGAGTGCCTTGGTTTCCTTCGAGACTATAAAATGACACAAAAATTTCAGAGAAAATGCTTCAACAATAACATGTGACTGCCTCGTTGGTCGAGTGTTTTCAAACGCAACTGCTGATCGGAAAGTCCTGGGCACAAATCCCGGGTCGGGTACTTATTGGATTTTTCTTAGATTTTCTAGTAGAAATGTTTAGTAACCGAACGGATTCCGGTACCTAGTATATGATAGGCTCACTATCTATTTCATGGTGGGACATAAACGTAACTGGTGATACGTGGGAGTTTACTAAATTCTTCTGCTTACTCCTTTGGGGATTACAGGCGTGACGTTACATTTAAAATGTATTAATAAAAGTCTAAGCGAAAACTTAAATATTACATATAAACAGAATGGCATTGAACAGCAATGTTGTAAAGAAAGTATAAAACTGGCTGTCGCGTGACAAGGCGCGATTCACACGACCTCGCGACACCTGCCAGGTGAACAGTAAAATGTGGTGAGACATGGACAATCACGAATCGGGCCAAGACCTCCATGGCTTAGTATAGAACGGAATTTATGATTAGGAAGTCAGCCACTGCCAAAGTATGGAAATCTTTGACGGGGTCTATTCTTCCTCATTCTTACAACTTGAAATTGTTTAAGCCAAGATTTAATAGTCACTTTCTAAGCAAGTCTGTGCCACACAAAGGCAAAATTTTACTTACATAACCCCCCCCCCGCTACAAACGCTTCCAATTAAACGTATAAAAGAGCATTTACACACACCCGTACACACACATATGCGCTTATACATACGCATGCATACACACGCACAAATGCACACGCAGGCACGTATGCATACACACACATGACACGAAAGGATTCTTTTATTGAAATAAACCTATCGTGTTATCGCTTAGTAACACGTTTGCGTTGTTTGATACACGGACAAGCGGTTGCCATGGCAACTCTCAGTAGCGATCGGCTTTGTAGGTATCACTCTCTGAAAATTAAATATCGAATGTATTCTTAAATTTGTGTTTAAGAAACTTTCAGTATTCCCACAATTCTATCTTCGTTACACGGTAAGTTAAACGCATAATCTTGGGATTGTCGTGAAGGGGTTTAATACCCGACGAATATGAGCCAGTTATTTATTTTGTTCCTACCTGACTGACAAAACGATTAAAGTCAACTTAATGAACAGGCCAAATCCAAGTTTCGTTTTAATATTTTGAAATATAATAATTTTTAATTATAATATCTTATTTTAATAAGAACACACTGACCTTTAAACTGTGACTCTTATCGAATTTACATCAAGTGCATGCAAATAACATTACTCACATACATACATATTTACCAAAGGCTTTAATAAACTTCTTTGGGTTCGTTTATTTTCAACAGAATATTAAAGCGAAATGGTTCATCTGCTTAAGATACTCATGACCCTGAGCTTCGTTTCTATCTCCTAGGTCTCCCTCTTCAAACTCTATTATTCCCGTTCGCCTGATAAATCATTTTTTGTTTAAATCAGTAAAAATCTGTTTATTTCTTGCATAAGACTAACTAAATATAATACTTGATTGGTATAGATACACTGTTTATGCTGAATAACTAAAATATATTATTTACTGTTATTTTTAAAGAACGCTTAGTATTATAAAATATAAACATTATTGCACATTTTTTGCATTAAAACTCAACAATTAACTAGCAGAAATGAATATGGGATCGAATGGGGCGGCGCTGGGCGGGTTGCGGCCCTTGCGGACCCGTCGGCCCTTCACCCCGCGGGAGCCCCAACGCACGCTGTTTACCGACCGCGCACGTAAACGCGACCCACGGCCACCTAGTGCGTTTGAGTAAGTGCACAGCATTATCTGGTAACCAGTAAGTACACGTAGATCTATTCAAAAACTAAATATGACCTTTTTGAAAAGTACCTACTCTTATGGCTTTGACAGAATTGAACTGAAGTAATAAGTAATTGTCTACAAAAACATGTATTTGTGTATTAATTCGTCAATTATTATTATTATTCGTCAATTATT
>DWEE01003960.1:0-10066 GCA_018245755.1 Parelbella macleannani
CTCTACCGATGTAATTACTAGTTAATCTTTCTGTATAACAATTTCACGAAACAATAACAAGATAAAAATGTACTACGAGGATAATTGGTAACGTAAGATTTTTCGGGTAACGTAAGTTTTGCGATGTTATTAGAGACCGTAAGGTTATATTGTAACTTATAAACAAACGGTGTGTCCCCGCGGCGCCACTTGCGACCGGCGCGATCGGGTCGCGGCGCTGCTGTGCCAATAAATTGATGTTGATCTACTCAATCCGAACAGGCGATGTTATTATATCCAACGTGCAAAGGAAATTAGAATTTTTCTCTTATATTAGAATTGCGATATAATATGTAGAGCTTGTTTTTCTTTTCTGCACTCGTCTGAATTTTAATTTTCGTTGAACTTATACTTCTATTCGCGTGTTGCGGAACACATATCGGAGTGTATTTTTAGCGTAGGATGAACTTGCGATCATTGTATAAAATAATTTATTCTGTTTTTAAAGGTCATAGATATTGAAGTGCAGAAAATATATTTTTAAAGATTTAAGAAATGTAAATTAAAAGTACCTACATATGTATTTGTTATGGGAAATTCACATTTCAAAAATTCAAGATTTTGTTAAAAAATACCAAATGTGTAGAAAATAAAGGAGAGCGACATTTTTATGAATTATGCAACGTCGACTGCACTTGAAGAGAAAAGACACGATTCAGGAGAATCGTGAGGACTCTCTCCAACTTTCCTCTACAAAAAACTCTCCCCCGTAACTATTTAACTGACTTAATTCAGTGCTCTTGTTCACTTTGCCAGGAACTTCATTAGGAACTCGAATGTACTCTGCGATCATACCGATTAGTTTGCAGTGTGTTTGTGTAGATAGGTCTGTGTCTAACACTCATCAAATGCGATTGTAATCGATAATCAATATACCTACTTTACAAATCTATGTTTTCCTTTATAATTACTATTTTTCCACGAAGTTCGATAAATATTTTATAATTTTTTTTATAACAAATTCCAGACAGTTTATATACTTTACATGTTTGGAATATTTTAAAATCAGGTTTAATTTTTGAATATAATCAACATTCGTTATCTTATCGCCAACTTTTATGGATCGCACAATAATAATACATGACAAGTCTGTTTGTTTCAAACTAAGTTTATTGGTGTGACTCCACCTACGTATGTCGAGACTATGTGACAATGTGTGGGAACTGTATACCAATAAAATATTGCTCCATTGAGCGAGACTGTTTTCAGTCTTATCACGTTACAAAAGCTATAAAACAGACAAAAGCTATTACGAATTGGAGCTAGTATATGTTGCAAACAGCGTTCATGTTGTTGTATGTCAAATAACCCATTATTATTATTATTATATCATCACGCCAAGCCCTTTACGGGAAGGTTAAAAAGCAGAGAGGACAGAGTGCAATATCCTTATGTTCCTGACAGTTTTTTTCATTCACCTTTATCATCATCATTAACCTTTCTATCGCTCCACGGTTAACGGGTTTCCTCTCAGAATTATAGAGTTAAGGCCATAGTCTGCCTAGCTGGCCAAGTGCAGATTGGCAGAGTTATATTCATTATTCATCACTTGTTTTGTACATGTACGACGGTTATAGATGTTGTTAGGTCCAGAGTAAGTGTTGTTGAGGTCCAGTGAGTCTTGGCCACCTTCTGGACCTGCATTGGCCAACAACGGTGTTGCATACTCGTTTTGTTATTCTTACATCAACCATAGTCTCAATAGGCCCGAACCGTTATTACGTTCCTACGCAACAATTATGTTGTGATGTTGATTGTTTACTACATAATGAGTGTTATTTTTTAAACCTTAACAAATGTTGAGTCGGTAGTGGAGCTCGTTAATCAATTAAGCTCTTCTATTTTACTCGTGCACTCGGCTTGGATTGATGCCCGCAGTCAAATTTGCGGTGAAAAAACGATGATAGCGCGGCTGAAGTGGTTCAATCAAACCTGTTCAGTACCAACATACAATTGTTGCTGTTTTATAGTTACATCAATGTTAAAACGAAATTATCAGCCTCTTCCGTTTCACTGCTGAACATAGGCTATTCTCGAGTTGCGACACAACATTCGATTCTTCCCAGATCTTATCCGGTTGCTACCACCCGCCGTGTTAACGTCATCGATTCAAGTGTAATATGTATACCTACATGTAAATATGAGTTGTAATATAATTATTCATACGTACACTATTATACTACTTTAAAACTATTAATCTAATTAATATTATTTTTAAACATGGAACAATTACAATTGATTTTATTTAAAATAATAATGAGTACTTAAGGTAAAGTAAGATTTTTACGAGTACATGTACATATATATACGTTATGTTAACGTTTTGCTGATACGAATATTCTCAGGTGTTATCTTCAATTTAAATCAAATAGTTAAATAGATTAATAAAACATATTACCTCAAGCGATATCCACTGTTAAATCCGGAAACAAACATTAACGTTGTACGTAACAGATCGCTGTCAATTAAAAAGAGATTGTAATATAGAGTATTGGTTCGGATCGACGCATAGAGTCAAATTAACTCAGTGGTTCAATAACACAAACTCTATACTGAAAGTAAAGCGTGCCTTAGTTTCATAGCGTTATCACTTCATAGTGCAATATATAAATATATTAATAAATGAAGGAAAGAGAATAATTTTATAGTAAAAACTCGTCAATAGTTCTAGAAGAGATTCTAGACTCCAGACGAATACCCGGTTTCTATATACTTCTACACTATTTAAACGAAAAACATATGTATAGCTGCTGTTTTATGGACTTATGGATTTTGGTTTGTATCAAATTCTATTCATTATAGAAACCGAAAAGGTATAGACTGTTTCTATACAATTGTTGATTTGGCTTTTCATAGACAACTACACGTTATTGAAACTAAAAAGATAATTAGGTTTTTGTACAGGTTGCGGTATCTAAAGAGTTAATACGTTTTGTAGTAAATTGAAAGGAATTCTTTGATTTAACAGCGAGGATAGAAAACATTTTTAGTAACCAAAGACGGTGGACTCAATAGGGCCGTGAAATTATTTATTGCAGAACAATGAGAAAGGACGCGCGGGAAAGGGGTTGGAAAAGGTCGTTTGCAGTTCAGTACGCGTACAATTGGTTTGTTTAATTGTACAACACAATAAGAAGTTTTTTTTCCAACAGTACTCAAGTGATATATACTTCTGATTTCTTATAAACCGTACTAATAATAATCTTTCAAACTGGCGTTCGTGCATGAAGAGATTCGTGAACGTAGAAACAGGGCCGGTCTGTGAGGAAAGAGATTAGGGGCTCGGTGCTCTCTGCCTACCTTGTTAGTGATCTGACTCGACGATTTAGTGAAAGGAATAATATTAATAACGGTAATGTAGCTCTGCTCGCTGTTACATTTTCATGTCAAAATCGTCACATATTATTGTATCTTATTATGAAGAGAGTGCACCTTAAGACAGAACAAATACTACTCTAAACAGCGTTTATGTAATATGAAATAATCCATTACCTTTTTAATATTGGGTAATATCTGGTAAGGTGAAATGGCGAATGAAGATTTAACACGAACTACTTAGATTTCTTCGCGAATGAGTCTATTAGGTAATGCATAAAATAAAACAGGTAATACGTTGATAATTGCAAGGTGCTTCGTTGGAAAATACGGAGCTGGGGGTTGCTTAATTATTTAGTGCTTTTCACAAGTACTAAAACTAAGTAGGTTAATACTATCGATTTAAGTACTGTACTTGTAGTGCTGCCTTTTATTTGTTCCAAGAAGATTACTTTTCTATCTCGTAAACGTAGTTAACTGTACTTTCTTGGAGTAAGAAAGTTTTAATTTTCAGTATGTTTTAGGACCCATATATCATTGTTAGCTTAGGTTGGATGTGCCTAGAGATTTCAAAGTTCACGAGTTTATTTTCACAGGCCGCCAGCATGGCGTCGGCTGCCAGCGACGGTCGTAAGATCTTGCAAAGCCAGGAAATCAGCAGCCGGACAATAAACCACCCTATGGCTTTGAGAAAAAAGGCGAAACCGCTTCGCGCGCCGCGCCCCGCCCGCAGACTCCCCCAGGTACAAACTTCTTGACACATATATTTCTGCTGTGACATCGGTATTACCACCAATATGCATATCTAACGTTGTAGGTACTGAAATTTGTCAAGATTTAAACCGCTTCATATTCTTTACTCTTTAAATCTGCCGTAATAACACAGCTAATAACCTACCATACAACTTGTTTATAAATGTTCTAATAACTAACAGAAGTAAGTGAAGCGTCATAATCCAGTTCCTGTTTATTTTCTTGTCTTGTTAATTTTAATGAACATACACCATGCACTCTAATTTAACATAATTAAGATTAAACGAAAAACTTTATGGAAATGTTCTACTCATGTTATGTAAATGATTGAATAAATGAATGAATGAACGAATAAATGAATGAGGATGAGTGAACGCAATAGAACAGATACGTTAAACAAAAATATTATCGAAGGTGACCGGTTCGCAGATTCGCTTTTGGTTTGGAAGCGTTGTCATCTCGTATCTATTTTTCCCGCCACAATGGCACGAAAACGAACGCCAGAATTCGTTGAACTGAAAATTTGTACCAGAACTGACTTTGTGTTAAGTTTTATTTTTCTCGTTGGAACTGCAGTAGTCATACTCTGTCTATTCGTACCCGCTCTATAGTTAATAATTAATACATATGTCTTGATTCCCTTCATTAGTGTACGTTGTTACTGCATTTTTTATAAACATACATACATCATCAACCTTTTCTTTATCGTTCGCAATTTAATTTCTGCCATTAGGAAATATGTGGGAATCAATTTTCTTCGTTTTGTCGTAGGCTTTAATAGTCGGAGTACGGAAATGCGGAACGCGCGCGCTGCTGGAGATGCTGTATCTACATCCAATGGTTCAGAAGGCGTCCGGGGAGGTCCATTTCTTCGACCGCGATGAGAACTACGCCCTCGGTCTCGAATGGTACCGCAGCAAAATGCCGTTGTCGTTTAAAGGGCAGATAACTATTGAGAAGAGCCCCAGTTATTTCGTCACGCCAGAGGTAAGTTTTGGTTACTCTGAAATATACATATATTGGAGTTTTATTTAGTCATTATTATCATATACTTCTAGTTATTTGCATCTCTTATATACATGAGATAATACTATGGTATAAACAATGTTCGTGTGGATTGTACGACATATCTCATAAAGACAAAGAAATCAAATTTTTCGATTATCTAGTGGTACTACAATCCTTTTAATTAATTGCCTCAATCATATTTTTATAGTTGAATATCAATTAAAAATGATAAATTTTTAATACAATTGTAAGATTGTAACTATACTATATGTATTTGAGGCGCTTTAGAAAAGTTTAATTTTCGCACAAAATGTAGACTGAAGTACAGACAACAGTTAAGTTGTTACTAGCTGAAAAATATTGTTGATTTGGTACTTTGTAATTAATCAAAATGAGTTGGTGTCGGTTACAAGTATCTAAGGAGCGAGTCGATACCTAATTTATTTCCTCGCTAAAACTTTATACGGAAGCCTTAAGAAAATAATAATTATCGTTCAGTGTAACTTATTTAATTTTGTCGAATATTATATTATAAGCTTTGTATATACTCGTACATTCTTATAGATTCAGAGCAATTAATTAAATTGAACCTAGTAATTCCATCTTATGGTCCTCAACAAATACTTATCAAAAAATATATTTAAGTACCTTTATTTTGATCTGCTAAACAGGCAAATGAGCGATCTTACGTTAAGTGCTACAGTATATATTACTTATGGACATTTGTATGTGTCATAAACGCAATGCCAGCATTTTATTACCTCCTATTGTTTGTTAAGTATGATTTTGTTAACTCTTTTTTTATGGTTCTATTTCTTACTAGGTACCAGAACGCGTGCGCGCAATGAATTCATCAGTACGGTTGTTGCTGATCGTTCGGGAGCCCGTGACCCGGGCTATATCGGACTACACCCAGCTGCGTAGCCGCGCGACGCCGTCCACGCCGGCCCTGGGCCAGACCGGCCACCCGCTGCCCGACGCTGCGAAGCCGTTCGAACATCTAGCCATATCGCCTGATGGTTCCATTAACATTGCTTATAGGTAATTTGTTTGAAATGTTAATTTTTTCAATAGTACTAATGGTGTAAACACTTAATGCGAAGGCTGGATGCGACAAGCCGAGGATAGGACGCCGTGGCGCTCATTGGAGGAGACTTGAATGTCCAGCAGTGAACTGATACAGGTTGATAATGGTGATGATATAAGTACCATAATATGTAAATTCTTAATATTCCCAAATCCGTGCGTCTCTCGTTGGATATTAGCTATATTAAAAATCATATGTTTAAATTTAGTCCACACACAGTTTATTTAGTGGTATGCGTATAATATATCCCAAAATGTTTTAAACTTCAAGGTTTGAGTATGATTCGTAAAGCAACTAATTAATATTGTCATTTCTTTTTTCTTTGATTTGGTCAATCAAAACTTGGAATAAAATGCACTTTAGTTTTATTTGCATTAAATGAAATTAAACAAGGTATTTACCTTTATAATATTTCTTCAAATTAAATAAAATATTATGTAAATTACAATCATTATAAAAAACATTACAATAAATACAATATGTTTAAGTGTGTGATATAAGGAATATAACGTGCGTATAAATACTATCGCCGATGTGACAACCCTCACAAAATAGGCGTTTGTATTTTTAGCGGTAATCTCATTCGGATCGCTACGTGTTCGCTATTAGTACATTTGAGTAAATCACGTAACTTTGCGGCTCGTTTTACCGTTCAGTACGTACATAGTAATTTTACATTAGCTGTTACGCATAACTTGTAATTCGTGATCATTAGTTTAATTCCGTTTAGTTGCTTACATAATAAGTCTTTATTTTAGCAATACTATGTTGTCAAGGTATTTATTTATTTACTCTTTATTGCAATATGCCTGCTTATCGCATGCATGCCATAAACAGGCATAACAAAGTGCAAACCTTTAACCCTTGGAGAGTAGTAATACATGAAAAAATAAAAAAGGCAGGTGTAAAGGAGAGAGAAAGAAAAAAAAGATACGAGTATACTAGTAAAATTATGAATATGAACAACGTTAGCAACCTGCTTTGGCTTTTAAATTAGAAATGATTGAAGTTTAAAATAGTTTTTAAATTATTCTTTATATGCAGGCCAATCGCTATATCATTGTACCATGCGTATCTGCATCGTTGGTTGGAAGTGTTCCCAAGGGAACAGATCCTCGTGGTGAACGGAGACCAACTTATTGAAGATCCGGTGCCACAGCTGCGGCGGATCGAGAAATTCCTCGGCTTGGAACATAAAATAGGTAACAATATGTCATTCTTACGACATTGAATTTTCCACTGACTTTAAAGACATCTCCCCAAGTATGATTGTCTCTAACGATGAAAAAGAACTTTTTAATAACTGTTTCACTCTCAATTGATTCGTTCTCTTGTAAAAAATTGTCCCCATGATTAAATTAATACATTAAATCTTCATTCAAAACAAAATACTCATACGTATGTCCTTAAACGCAATAAATCTTAATTCATTTACGTTCAGTCGTTATTTTCAAAATCCTTGACCCAATTACACCACGCGCGGCGTCCTGTCCCTTAGGAAGGAAGAACTTCTACTTCAACGAGACAAAAGGTTTCTACTGTCTACGCAACGACACCACTGACAAATGTCTCCGGGAGACAAAGGGCCGCAAGCACCCTCGAGTGGACCCCGCGGTCGTCACCAAGTTACGTAAGTTCTTCGTGCAACACAACCAGAGGTTTTACGACCTCGTCGGCGAGGACCTCGGCTGGCCCGAGGACTGAACGGCCGTCGTTCAACTAGCACCATGTTGTGATCAAATACATATCAATGTACCTACATACATATCTTAAAACATATCATTAGTGTGTAAGTTTTTTTAAAAAGTGTTTATGTATACATCTAGCTATTTAGTGTAAGGCACTTGAGAAAGATTCGATTATTTACTCATTTATTTATTTACTTATAGTTAGTTGTTTAAATGTATCAAAGGGAAGTGTTTCGGAATCATTATTCGGAATTAATTTAGCTATACCTATTTAGCTATATTATTCATGGGGTTGAGTTTGTTTTTTAAATACTCCTGTTTATTATTAAGCGTTTTCGAATCAAATACCTTCAGATATCGTTGGGCAGTGTCTATGAATGGGAACAAAAGTAACAAACATAGTAAGTCGGCTGGGGAATTTATTTGGTAGTGATCGTTTTTTTACATTTTTTATACAGTCTACAAATAGTAATAACCAACATGCAGATATCATGTACTGAAATGACGAACCGACCCACAGCAACCCTGAGCAATATATTTTTATATATTATAATTAAGTATTGTGTGCAACCTTATACAAAGTTGATTAGATATACAGTGACATGTTTGTGATTATTTCGTTTTTATAATGAATTATTTTATATAGATGTAAGATAATTTAAATGTAATTTGATAAATATCGATGCGATGTATGAGTGTTGTAAGTTTTCGCTTTCCCTCTTTAGGTGTTGTTATGTGCGTGCAGTGCGGTGTTTCGATGTGTTTATGTTGTAAGTGGACGTGACTTTCCGATGTCTTAGATAAATTAACATAATAATTATTGTCCAAATTCGAAAGCGGTGTTTGAAATGTAGATGTAATGTTGTTAAAATGTCTTCTTTAGAATATTACGAGCGTTTTAGACTATTCCATACCTTAATCTGTGTGTCTATGATATCTATGTAACTATTTCTCGATCTTTCTAAATTTCCTATTGATGTGTGTGTGTGGTTCACGCTATAGCATTCATTATATTATACACGCTAATAATAAATGATATTTAATTTTGAATTTATTGAATATCTAACAAAACATTCGACGCGGGTTTTAGAAGTATTTCTATTTAAGTGAAACGTCCAAGACTGAAGTGTTAGTTGAATAAGTCTAAGTAATACCTATTTAGCATAAAATGTCCATAGGTAATACGCGACACGGGGGTGAAAGGGAACCTGAGATCCTCACAGAAGCTAGAGCTGAGACCGACGGCATTTTGGACTCGGTTAATTGATGATTTGGTTGTAGAGAATTTGCTTCTAAATCCAAATTTCAAAATCAACGAATATTTATACATACGTTTGTAATTCCAAAATTAAAATAAACGGCATATAAGTAAGCACACGCACGTGAAAAATACGATATTGTACTACTATTGTGATTAAAGTCTACAAATTTAGTGTTAGAGGTAACTTACCTACCTGTGAATTGAGCGTACTCGCTTCGCGTCGTCGCATGTTGCTGGAATTATATTGAAAATATATTCTTAGAAATAATAATAATAAAAAGAACGTAATCTAGTAAATGTCAAAGAGTAGGCAGTTATGTATAGTACCACATTTCATCAGGTACGTTGAAGTTCTATCATAGAAAAGATGTCGATTGTGAACATTATAAAACATTACAAACAAAACATTACAAACAAACACTAAAAACAAAACATTACACAAAGGTCTAAAAACATTACTCGCTGAAAAGAAAAAAAACATATATATTTTCAGTAACATGTGGACAGGACAAGAATATCAAACATATCAAAGAGAAAATTGATAATTTTAGTTAAGTTTTTAAAGTATATAAATTAGAATTTTAAATTTATTTATACCTTTTTAATGTAAAGAATATGTATTTATTTGTTTAGATCTAATTCACTAGTCGTTAGATAATTTAAATCACTGTTAAATGTTGTGCACTGTCATAAGTAGTTATTATCTGATTAGGGCAATAATTTTTATAGTAAATTATTATTATTATTATTTACAAAAGAGATCAATAAAAATTCTATGTAATTTCTTATTATAATCTATTAATAGGTTTAATTGCATTCTTTAAAATCTATTTATTATTATTAACGTGTTATAATTGCATTATTTGAATTGGTTCCAATCAGAATATTTTTGATCTGTGCAAATGTTAACATCTC
>DWEE01003961.1:0-10065 GCA_018245755.1 Parelbella macleannani
TCTGTAACCCATATGTATTGCTTACAACTGCCAATATTAAATATCAACGGACTGTAATGTCGCGTATAAACGTGCCCATAATCTTGACTCTCAATAGAAAGCGCAAAAAGGCATTAAAAATTATTTCTATGAGAGTACGTCTTGCCATCTCTATCTTATTAAACTATCAAGATCCAAAGGATACTATATATAACCATATTTTGACTATTTAATATGACCATATAAGAGACACTCTGTTGCACGCAACTCTCTCCATTTCCACGTCGCAATCCTTAAAATAGAGAAAGTCTGGGGACGGCCAGTCCATTGTTGGAAATATGTAGGTATCTAACCAAGGTTTCGAAGCTTCAGAGAACACAATAAATAATGGGTTTCTAGCTTTATCATTAGATGTCACCCATTAAACTTTATGTTGACAATAAGAACCATGTAAGTACATAGATTAGAGCTACAAATACGTAATTAGTTGGCAATATACAGTACTATCAAGGAATTTTACCTATACTTTTTTATCGAGTAACTACTTGACTAAGTGCTACTTTGTCCCGCTATGTGACAACAATGAAGCACCGGACACAGTTGAGGATTTGGGCAACGTTAATTAAAAGAATAATTAACAGACAATTGTAAGATTTCGGACGGCGAGTACAACATTGATGATTACATGATTCGACTTTTATCACGCCCTATTACGTATTGTAAAATAAAAAGAAAACAATGAAATGAATAATTCATGGTGTCATAAAATGATACTCTAATGTTTTCTAAATTCTCTAAAATCTGTCAAACGCTCTTGACCACGACCGTCCACAGTAATCTTAATCCTCATCGTTTTGTGAGGAGACCCACGTCCAAAAGTGGGACGATAAAAGAGTTGCAGTTATCAAAATGGTATCAGTAATGAAACATCAGGTGGCACATAAATTAAGAGTGAAGGAATCTACCCCATACCATACGAGTATGTACCACTGAATAATATAACAACATAAATCATCCCTGTATTTTCCCGAAGGGGCAGAAAAAGGAGTGTAACGTTCTATGGAATAGGGGAGGTGGGCCCATTGGCATATGTATGTTTATCGCGCACATATCCAGACTCAGAGCTACTACTGAGAAATACATGTTAAAAAAACTCAATTATACTTTGCCCGACCCGGGGATCGAATCTAGGACCTTTTGCTCAGCAGTAGCATTTTCAACTGCTAGACCAGCGAGGTATCACTAATACCAATACTACTAATACCAATACCATATAATAATAGTACGACCATATAATATCAACGATTTACATTATCAGATATTCATCCTGCATATAATATTGTAGTATACCGCTTTGAAAATAAAAACATTTCTATAGTAATTTAACTGCATACTATCGTTTCTGTCCCAGTGATAACGGGTAAGACTCCAATTAGTGGTACGAAAGTGCTTCCTTGCATTTTAGCTTATTGACAATGAACTTGACATTACAAGCTAGAAGCGTTACAATGTAAGTGAATCTAGTGAGAAGTGGATTTCCTGCATATTGTTGCGTTCAGTAACGCGGCTGTCACAATCCTGTATATTCGATATTATCATCTGTTTACGTAACACCGTATTTGTCACGTCGCGGTGACGTGATAGGCCATCAAGTAATTGATTGAAAGTCGTGTGAATTCCACTCATTTCGATGATAGGTCACGTACAGTACGAGTTCGATGCTATCGATATTCCAGATCTAGGATCCGACAGCCGATAACAGAATTTCTCCGCTATCGAAACGGAAATATCTTGCCACTAAAAGAACCAGTTATTCATTGTTAGTGACACATCGTTTGCATTAATTTTGTCACCACTTCATGTCACGTGTTTGTAACGATTTACTCAAAATACGTGTAAAATAGCATATATGTTTTATATTTTTCAGCTTGCGAAGGTGGAATTTCTTTATGGAAATACAATTTGAAATTTATATTTCGAAAACTGTGACATTTTTATCGTCGAATACTATTTAATAACATAATAAGCTTGTTTTGGGTTTTTAATAAAAATTGCTTCAATAATTCCACCTTCAATTGCACACATTTGACAGTAATTTTATGCTTAAGTCACAACAATCTTACTGAAGTACAAAAAACGATTTTTTAATATCACCAACCGTTAAGATCAATATAAATACACATTTAGATCAATTAGAATGATAGATAAAATTAGTTAGATTAAGCTCATTTGAAACAGTGACAATTGTTTTTGAAAACTTTTTACTCGTAGGTAGAAGCATTGAATCTGCTCCCGGCCTACCCTTTCAGGGACGTTCCCTGACGCTTAAATAATAATATCAAGATCAATGATGACAGTGTTAAGAATATTCTCAAATAAGAATAAAGATCTATCTACCATTAGTTACATAAATGTATATAATTTGTTCCTAGCTCTGCCACTAAAGAAATGCGTTCTAAGCGTTTCGTATCTTGTTGTGTGTTCCTTGCACCACCGTTGTGTTACACAATATGATTACAACCTTACAAACAGTCCAGTCTTGTACTAGAAATAGAAATAAAAATTGTTTTTAACAGTTCTAATTATTCTCAATGAAAAGTATATTTATATCATAAAGAAATAAATACATATCATTGGGAAGTGTTAGAACTATTAAAATACTATTTCTATACTAGCTAACACTGTTTTTAGTCACTGAAATGTATTTATTAGTAGGTATTATTATTATGTATATTTGAGAGTACCGAAAGCCAAATATATATACTATACACTATACATTCCACAGTGCCTTCATAAAAAAAGGGAAACAAAAGTGATTGAAAGTTATTCCAGGGATATATTAAAATACATTAATAAAATCAAATATATTTAAAAATATATTTTAGAAGATAAACTGATTTTTGTATGTACGACCTTTTGTTCAATGTCGTCACGTGCTAGACTTTTATAAACAAGATATTTACAATAAATTATGTAGATATTATTTTTCCAACAACTCTTCTTTTTAGACAAGATATTTGCAATAAATTATGTAGATATTATTTTTCCAACAACTCTTCTTTTTAGACAAGATATTTACAATAAATTATGTAGATATTATTTTTCCAGCAACCCTTCTTTTATCAGTGTGATTTGAACATACCTAATTGAACAGTCTGTGGATTAAACTGAATACTTTTATCTCCAGTGAATTTAAAATTACCTAATTTGCCACTACGAATTGAAGTCTTTGAGTGTAAGTTTATATTTCACGAGATTTTCCGAGGTTAGGTGAGCGTTCATATATTTTATTAATTTAAGAAATAAATTTGATACAAGCTACATTCTCTATTCATTGTGTTTTCGTTCATTCTTTATATCCAATTTAACTTCAAATAACGCAGTTATTAGGACAACCTTATGTTGTGAATTTGCATTGACTTATTAGCTTCTATATATGGCTACGGCCAGCATTTTGTAACGAGTGCCACTCTCCACCCCATTAGTGAGAGTAAAGCTCGCTATCCCGAATATTATTACGTACTATTAATGAAACTTTGTTAGAGGCTTGGCTTTATGCTTGTGGTAACTGGCGTTAGAACAACGTATTGTGTTGCAGATTATATATATATGTGTTCATGACTGGTATCTGAATCTAATACAATACTATTGAGCTATTATGAATATTATGTTAGTTGTGTATAGATAAATATAAATTTAAAATTTGGCTACTATCTGTGACTCTTTTTACGTCCCGTTGCTGAACACGCGTCTCTTTCTCAATTGAGGCAGACTTGAACGTATACTACGACGCTGTTGCAGTGTGGATGAACCGAAATACGGTTAGAGGTCAAACTTTCTGCAGAATATTTTAAGTCGCCTTCAAGGCCTTTGATCAAGTAACAATTTTGCCTCAAAGAACGTAATCCCATGAAGATATCGCCGAGCCTTAGGAAAATAAAATAAATAATTAATTTAAAAACAATATCGATCATATATTTGAACGGTCATTACTTTCTGTAATTTAATAGATACTAGTACTGTACTAACTGACCAGATGTACATAATATATTAAAGTGTATGAAGTCCATAGTTTTTTATTTTAATAATTATGAGTAAGATTTTTATTGCAATATAAAGAGTTGCTAGTAACCTTTTTTTATCTCGTGTAAAGAGATAATTGTTGGAGAAGTTTACCTCTTAAAATGAGAGGGCTTACGGAAAGCCAAAAAAAAAGTTAAATGCGATTTAACGTATCTACTTCTCAAGCCCTTGAGAACTTAAATTTTATTTCACTGAAATTGAACAATTTGTTTAGCCTTTGTCCTTCAGGATCTGTAAATTGTTAATTTGATTGTATGTCATTTGTTTTTCAGATAATTAACATAAAGTTTCCATTTTGATAATTTTTTATTTATTATTATTATTCCTTTTTGAAACATTATACATTAGTGTTTGTATGATTCTAAGACAATTACAATTGTACACGACAACAACACCGGTACGTACATTACTGTCTGACCCAAGAAACCCGGATAAATTATACTTTAATAACAATAAAGCATGTTATTATTGACATGTCCGATCTTAGCGGAGTCTAGCATTAAAATGTTATACATAAAACCTGTTCTCTTAAAACCTGATGAAAGATAAATATGGTCGTAAAACCTTGTTTTTTTTCGATTGATCTATGAAGCATAGATGACCGGAACGCCCAGAACCAAGACAAGACCGATTTAAATTCAAAAGAGTGTAACAAAAGAAAGCGACATAATTGTGGCATCTCCCATCTTGCTAAGTTCTGTCTGAACCTTAGTGTCAAGAGCTGATAAAAATGGCTTCCCTAGACAAAGGCGAACACATAGCTAGTGAAACACGTACACACGACATAATTAAACACAAAGGGCAGATCAAAGTGTATGCGGGCCAAATGTTATCAATTTTGTTGTACTGTGAGACTGCACACACAAAATCCTTCGAGCTCTCATATATATAAAGGACTCATAGTATTCTAACGAATTAGATGCCCGTATTACTTTAAGTCTCCGAACATGACGTGGGTATATAAAAATGTGATGACCGTACAAGGACGTCAGGTTTGCAAGGTTAGAGATATTAGCACCTTTCTGTCTACCCCTAAATTGATCGCAACTAACAATATAATAAAAATAATATAAAGAATAAATTAACGACATTACATTACTAAGGGTCTGTACCATATTTAATGTCAAATCTCTGAGTATCAGAAGCTACACATTTCGTGTTTCGAAGATCTAAGTACATACACATTCATCAATTACCATTGACACAGTGTGATGAACTATTACCCTTAACTCCAATTGGAGGAAACCATTTGGGCATGATTGGGTTACAGTATTTGTGTATTACGAATAGACACATTGTTATCCTGAAACAATACTGAAGCGGGATAGACGAGTGCGATCTAGCCTGTACCTGTGGGAAAACCCTCAACACGCTTTTCATTTTGTGAAATTAGTATACACAAATTTCAATTTGGAAGACTTCTTTAGAAATGTGGCTGTAGAGAATTATCCATCTTCTATTAAAGTTCATAATTATGAATTCAGTTTCAACGCGAACATTAATGGATGCAGATGTCGAGGATAAACAAGACTCACAAATCTTGACCAAATAGGTCAAGTTATGGCTGATGGGAGAGTAAGAAGTCGAAATCAGCGTACCTGAACGAAAAAAACATTTAATGCAATGAATGTAATGTATGAATGAAGAAAAACGTAAAATGTGTAAGGTTCGATATATTTGTTACTCGGTGTTCTCAGCCTACGCCCTAAGGAACCTGGCGTGACGGTATAATATTAATAATAAATATAAATTACGGTCGCCATGGGTGTTATACAAAGTTCAATGTCCTTATGTCTTAAAATGGATTAACTCATAAATTAAATAAATTGAAATTATATGGACATCACTCAGTTTTTGACGTTGCTAGAACATTAAAAAAATGAAAAATATGAATGATGTTTAACGAGTTGTTATATGTATTGCGGTTTATGTGCATAACTTCATATCAAAGTACCGAAAACAAATTTACGTTGGAACATAAAATGTAAATAAAATCAACCGATCCGTATACAAGCGCTAAATCGACTTTACGATCACAGTAACTTTGCTGCAATGTATGTCGTTTCAAACAAAAGATGGTCCTTTGGAAATTGCACGACAGCACAAAGAAAACGAACAAACGGACTATATTTAAACTGTTATCAATAATAAACAAACACACACTTTACCTAAAACTGGTCCAACGATGAACATGTAGGCAAACATGATTAGTATTATTTGAAGTCGGCAGGAGCCCTCGCGCGATTTGAACGCTACATTCACTGTAGCGACCAAGTCCTTTATAGAGAATAGGGAACATATTGTCTCGGACTTTTCATCGTCAACCGTTTTCTTCTTCCTTTCTTTCAGCCTTAACAGGATATAAACGAAACCGGTCATGTAGAAAACGCACGCAACAATGAATACACCATAATAGCCGAAACGTTTAGTCATTATACCACTAAGCGCAAGCCCTATGGGCCTGCTGAGCGTCAGTATCGCCGTGATTATTCCCAAACGAAAAGTCCGTTCCGATTCACTTGTAATATCAGTCATGTAACTGTAAACAGCAGTTGTCATCGATACACGGCCGCCAGCAAGAGCTGGAGGTAAACCTTCTATCAAAGCCGTTTCGTTTAAGCCAACTTGGAGAAAAAACACCGTGCTCAATATCATGCCTAACACTGAAATCAATTTGCCAAGTATTGGAAACACCATGAAGGCTTTGCGATTCCCGGTACGATCGCTCCACGCGCCTATGAAGAGAGTCAGTACACCTGGCAGCGCAGTTTGAAGAGGGAAACTCCAGGCGGTCATACCCGCTACCATTGTTTGCACATTTTTCTCTTGCTCCGTGTAATTGTGGGTGCGTCCCTGCATTATGTGTGTGCAGGTCCGTTCGTCGTATTGCAAATTCACGAGACATGATTTTTCTAAACATAAATTCTGCACAGCGAATCCAGCCAGAACGCTCGGTAGCACGTAGCAAATGACGAACGGTTCAACGGTGATTTTCGATCTAAATGCCCATGAGTCTTTGATGAACTCCTTCAATCGTAAGCTCAGTTTGGCGTCCTTCGTTTTTACGTCGGTGTACGTTTTATTACACTTGCATGATTCCGTCACAGTCACAATTTTTTCCCCGGGCACTTCGACCCGCAACGTCATTTTGACAAAGAACTACCACCTTAGAGTTCATTTGTTTATTAACATAACTATTGAAGACTGATTTTTTTTTTTTATGCTAAAATATGTGTTTATTTTAGTATATTATTATTATTTTAAGTCACAATTTGTTTGGACGAACGTGAGGCTTGCGTCCGAGTGCGCGTGCGCCGCGGTATTGTTGTTTAAGTAGTTACGTCGCGAGCGTTTTGATCGGCTCCGAGTCGCCTACTGCCTATCAGCTGGCTACTGGTAGTGTTTAATTTGTAGTTTATCATGTTATCACGTGGGTCCGCGGCTCTCTTACTGTTATGCGAGCGAAGTTTAATTATAAAATAAGCGTATCTAAACGTGCCACCTTCTAGCCTTCCCATGTGTTGCCTTGAATAACCGCGTTAATTTTTTTATTACCAAATGATTGGCATACCCTTATTAAATATGAAATGTATACTATATATTATTAAACACACACACAAGTTATTCAAAAATATTCAAATTATACTTTCTTATGAAAAACATACTTCATATTTTTTGCAATATTTGGTATTCTTTTCTACTAGACGTCCCGTAACGTAAATAAATTGGAGTAGACTCCTAACACTATTCATTTCTAAAATTATGTATTGACATACGTCATCATCAATCATCATCAGTCTATCATCTACTGCTGGACATAGGCCTCCCCCAATGAGCGCCATCGCACCCTGTCCTCTGCTTGTCGCATCCAGCATCTGCCTGCAGCCTTTTGCAGATCGATGCTGGATGCAGAAAGTGATTAAGGGCTCGTTTTTGAAGGTACCATATTTTGAATATCTCCTTAACGTCTTGGGGCAACTAGTACCAGAGCAGTACGGTCTGAATAGTAAAAATTGGGTATTAAACATCGTATGTTCTCAGAAATATTCGTCGTAAAATAATAGAATGACTCTAGTACTTTAATAAGTATATTAGTTTGATTATATTTAACATATTTTTAGAGATTGAAATGCGAGAACTCTATTAACTGCAACCATGTATACATTTAATTGACTACTTAAAAGTGACGGATAGTTATTACTTAACGCATAGTTATTGTTTAGATTTGTATTCATCATCATCATCAGGCTCTCATTGTTCACTGCTGGACATAGACCTTTCCAATAGCAAATCCTTTGTGAGATAAGTAGCTATTCTAATCGCGTTTTCGTGATATTTCCTTCATGTTTTTAAATTTAAACAATCATTGTTAAAATTGAATTTCTGCTCTCTCGCTTCCAATGCAATTTAATTATTTTATACTGAAGTAATTAATGTTTACAGCAAACAGAACTGATTTTGTATTACCACTCTAATTATTATCATACGATTGACGAATTATTAAGAAAGCGTTATTTCATATAGCTATACACACAGCATTAGGTAATACGTGATGCGGTTAAAATATTATTTTCCTTTATAGAGTAGTTATAAGTGGTTGCTCATGGACATCTGTTATCGACCTCCGATATGACTGTACGTCTGCCGGTCCATACCATCCAGCCTATATCAATCTTCGCGTCCTCGCTGCGATAGGCGGGGAGCTCATGATGAAGGGCCTCGTGTAGGTCCGAAACTAGTCGGGCCATCCCGAAAACCATACGTGAGTTAAGTCGATACATACATACATATATGTATAATCGTGTGTATAAACACTCATGAGATATTTAATAGCAAAGGACTGTGGGGATTTAGTGTCATCTGGGTGAAACGACAGTACAGTGAGCGACAGTAACATCAACCTGGTTGGTACAAGTTAGTACCAGCATGATATTATAGTTTAGAGCTTAGATTAAAATAATAAATTTTGTAAATAAAGCCACGTCAGATCTGTAAGGACAGAGATATTTGGCACGCGGTGCTCTCTACCTACACAGTCCGGGACCTGGCGTGTCGGTATAATAATAATAACTTATAAATAAAACTAGGTCATATCGGAGAGTACGTTTTTGTCCATCTAAATGTTACATTTTTCCATACAAAATGTGTTTTGTCCCAAAATAATATAGTGCATTGACTCCACAACTCAAAATAGAGTATTTTTCATATGAATACCGACTTAGTTATAAATATTTTAAAGAGTTCAATATTCCCTTAGATATTTATAAACTTAAATTACTGAGTGGAGTAACAAAAGAATTTGGCAGCTTTGGACAAAAAGATATTCATTCCCACTGGTACATTGTTGTATTTGTGTCTTCCAGAAAAAAAATACCATGGAATGAAAAATATACACATTGTGAAAATTCCAAAATAAGAGAATTTTATCATACAGCGTACAGCGTTCCAATCAACAGTTCTATTTAAGTATAACGAGGTATTAAAATAAAGACTTTTGTACTGCCAAGTATTTAACCGATACCTATATGCAAATACAATGAACAGTTAAATATTAAAGTCCATACAATGAATAGCAATAAAACGGACGGACCCAGGAGGCTTGATACTAGTTAATTGAAAACAACGACAACAGAACGTCACGTAATAGAACGTCCTAATTTTTCCCATAATGTCGGTCAAGACGAACATTGTGTAATATGTAATTGGATGCCTTTGACAATGATCATATTTGTGAATGAGTCCACGATCAAAAAGCAATTCTTGTTCCAAGGTTCCCATTCAAGTCGCTCACTTTTCACTAATTACATTTTAGTTTAAATCAGTCCCAGAAAAAATCTAACGCAGATTTGCTTCGAAATGTATATTTCTGACTGTACCATCATCATCGTCTTTCATTATTCGAATGTTGGGCATAGGTCTCCTCTCAGAATGAGAAGGGCTAAGGCTTAAGGCTTAAGAGTTAGTCGTGGTGGGTCAGTACAGGTTGGATTATTTAACACGGCT
>DWEE01003962.1:0-10062 GCA_018245755.1 Parelbella macleannani
TGGAATACGTGGTGATCTATTGTCATACACCGGGCACAGATCCAGACTTGGAGTCACTACTAGTAATTCTAAATTATAAAACTCTAATAGTACCTGGTCTAAAATTTGTACCCAGGACCTCCCGAACAGCAGTCGCGCTCGCAACCATTCGACCAACGAGGCAGTCAACGCATGTAACGTAGGATAGCTATAGCAAGCACACTTGCGTAGAAAATTCCTATTCACTCTCGTGTTGAACAATTCCAGGTTGTACGAAACCATTTTACGTACACGGTTGTAGCTAGTATCTAAAGAGTTTCGCATTAATATGCATGATATTCACGTTACTTCCTCCCGATCGGCTTCGTTTACAACATCAAAAGCCCTAGCTTCGGAGCACGAAGTTAATCTGGTAGTAAATCCAGGTCAAACGTGTCCTGCCTGCCGACGTTCTACTGTATTGGCATTAAGTCTGTATCTAGAACCTTGCTTGCTTACTATTCAAGTTCGAGTTTTTCGTACTTCTCGTTTATTTTTATTTTTGTATTCAATGCTTTTTTCAGTTACAAGACTTAATATTCAACGCCTTGCGATGAAGGCGATCACGATGATGATGATCGTGCGATAATTTCAGATTTTTTAAAGTTTTTATATAGTTAATTCTGGATAATTAATCAGTACACATGTTTCGAAATATTGAAGCTCGTAAAGATTTGAAACTCCAAATTTTTATCCTTCAGAAACAAAGGATTGAAATTATTTTTTTTATTTTCTAGCTGATATCAATGGACTTTTAAAATGACAGCGTTCTATTTTACTTCGGTCGGCTACCTAATCTCAAGACTCGATCTAGGGCAAACGTGTCCTGCGTGACAACTGCAGTGTGCAGTAAATCTGTAATGTGCACTGCAGATACCAACATGCAGTGTTACTACGGTATACGAAGTTTTCGTGATGTAATATCAAAGTTTACAACTTCTTCGTAGGTTCAGATGCTTACTTTATTAAAATGCAAAGACAAGTAGTTGAGATGCTAATACAATTGTATATGATAAAAATTAACGTTGTATGTTTATACTGTACCAATTTAAATAAAACAAATATATCACAGAGGTAGTTATCACTCATGAACACATTTCATACCAATCAATACCAAAGTACGACAATCTGTGTTCACAGCTTGTTTAAAAACAGAGCAAGATTACAATGAAAAAAAGTTCAAATGTAGGTTAAAATGCAAGTTGATTTATACTTTTTTCTCACCTAATAGGGCCATATGGCATCGCAAAATGCTTAATAATTATTAACTACAATAGTTTTATATTATATACCGGAATTTAGTTATAAGAAAAAAGTTCGGAATAAAAATCGACGTTACAGCAAAAATTTCATTGTACCAAAAGTGACCAAAAGCCTTTAAATTCATAAACAATTTGCTATTGAAATGATGGCTTTAAAATGTGTCATTAAAATCTACCCTTACAATTTGTAGTTCAATAAGCTGCCGTGGGATATATCTGCCTGTCTAATGCACAAAAATATAAAACTTTCCATATAGAACTCATATATTTACAAAACACGATGCTCTGTAGTAATGCTATATAGTATCATATACATACAATGGGACATTCATAAACAAAGTAATCGACAGGTATACATACATATATCTATACATAAGTCCTATCTCACAAACCATATACACGATTCCCAACGTTACTGAGCCATGGAAGATCCCAGCACGGATTGTAGCAGATCAAAACGCAACAGACCCAAACACAATATTTTTAATTACGCCGTACGTCCCGAGATCGTTATCGAGTTATCGAGCGAGCGATGGCTTCATTGTACACGCTGATTGGTTCCGAGATAAACTTACGTTTTTTGGTATTATCGCTGATCGGGAAAAAAATAAAAATAAACTGTTGTTCGTTCGGAAAAAGCATAACGAACGTATTAACTGTCGAGTGTTTTGAGTTTTTAAACGGGATTGTGCAAATGACGAAAGAATTTGTTTTTTAAGCGTATATATTGTAAGTTATGACGAAATAACTTTTTGATATGGATTATAATTTCAAATTGCATTTGATAATTTCGACGATGTATGATTATGGTGAGCTATTCATAAAAGAGTTGAAGAAGTAATCTTTCGATCATGTGTGGAGAGAAATCGTTATGTGAAAAAAAATTAAGTGTTGAGAGCGAAAAAATCAACCGGCTTTATATAAGAGTTATAAACAGTTCCTTAACTTTAAACCAAAAGTCGGTAAGTCGTAAAAAACTCCAGTAGTATATATGTACGTCGCAATAGTATGAAAGATACCACCGACAATTTTTTTAATCAACGCGACGGTGCATGACGGTGTTAGACATTATTAAATTCTACTTATAAATGTTTTTATTAATTAAAGATTGATAGGCCTGTGGTTATGATAAACGGGAACCGTCCTAAAACAGTTGTAGATACTGAAAATCTTATTATCTTGACCAATAACATTTTCACTGAATCTATTTGGGGGGGCTCCGCTGACTTTTTTGAAGTTCTTTGATATGCTTGAAGTACATACAAATAATTTAATATAATTTCTTACTCAGTACTCTTATATAAACAAAACGATGGCTCCTTTTTATCCGTTGCAGTTGAGTACACTACTATAAATAACAACAAAATAGGTCAACTAAGATAAATCCGCTAGAATGTCGGTCTGTAAAAAGTATTTTAGTGTTGTGTAAAAGATTCGCGTCAGTAAAAGGAAGTACTCTTCTGATACATTAACTACAATGAATAGAACTTACCAGCTATTTTCGATCCACGTTCTATTTAAAGGACTTATCTCGGTGGCCTTATTTGACGAAGTAAAATTGATTAAATCGTAGAAGATCTTCGGAAGGCAACCTCTTCAACTAAGGTTTCTTTCAACTAGAAGAATGAACTAAAAGAATAAACGTATCCGAAGAAAATACAAAAGGAATAATTTAATTGTTTCAATTTCTAGTTGACAGTTTCTGTTTTCTAATGACGAAATTTTTTCGTCCCTCGAATATCCAGTCTCGGTGAGACAAGCTCAAAGCACCGTTCGATCTTCGAACATTTTAACTTAATGTCTTTGAGTAAAAAACGAGGCCCTTAATTCGTTATCCTTTTCACGGCACCAAATTACACAAAAAAAGGTAACTCGTTAAAATGCGTCGCGGGACCAATCGTAAAGTTTGAGACGACGACATAAATAATATTGGGACTCGTCAGAAACCCGAAGCCCGTTTCGTTGGTTATAAAAGCTCACGTTAAAATTTCATCTAACACAAGGACACTGCACCTTAAATTTTGGAAGCAACGACACTCGTGTCTCTTGCGGTGAACCCTATCGTTATTTTAGTCGTTCCCCGTTTTATAGCTACACACATAAAACGACGCGCAGGTGTTGTTCACAAATACGCGGCCGGCATTATAGTTTTCATCGATTCCATAATTTTCACCGTTTTATCAAAGCGAGCAAACTTTTGTCTATAAAGTGACGAGGAATATTTTATCGTCATAAAACTTCCAAGGGTCGAAAGGAACTTGGTAATTTATCCTTCTCTAAGTTGGAAAACATCCGGAAGAGGGTACCATGACAACAACTCAATCTTTCTCAAATAAATCGCGCGCTTCGAGAATGTATGAGAATAAGTAGTTCCGAACATATCAGATCTTGGGAACTTTGTGACAGCAGTTATTATTACTACGCGGAAGTTTTGTTGAGAGAATATAAACATGACTCGTTGAGATTTTCTTCTCGTATTGTTGTAGTTTTAATAATAAAAATTAAATATTTTTTTGGCTTAATATTTAACATAATATCACAGCTGTACCTGCCCGAGTGGTAAGCAGAGCAGAGTGTTATGCTCCCACATGTTACCAGTTACCAGTCTCACCATGGAATAGAGGGGGGAGCCTAGTGCCGTACAACGAGCACAATTCCAGACTTCCAATTTATTACTGAGAATTTCAAGTTAAAAAAAACCTAACCTAAATCCCAGGACCCGTCGATTGAGTCTCTTAATTTATTACTATGAATTAAAACCATAACCCACGAATCAGCATGTAGCTTAAGATTCAATGACATATTTTTCAATGTACCTATGTTGAAACTAAGTTCCTGTTTGCGTTTTACGATATTTAAGCGACATTGCAAAATATCGTGGACTAATTGCTTACTTAAATTTATAGGAACCGTAAAACTTGCCTCAATTTAATATGGAGCGATTAGATAAGATACATTACTACATATTGAAATATAAATCACCTGTTAAGCCGTTCATATACCTTTAGAATTATTTCCAGAACCTAATCATGATTACTCGTACCATCGACCATTTATTGTGGCACTATTGGACACAAATCTTTCAGTAAAACTTCCTACTCACTATGAGACGAGACTTGAACAAAACTTAAACTAAGAATATGTATTAGTTTTTCGTAACATATTTTAGATACAGAGCTCTACCCTTTAATATATTTTGCACAGTAGCAGCACACAGCGACATTCCACTATACATTGGCATTGCGGTCGCAGTCGTAGTGTTCCTCGCTGGTGCTGCAGTGGTGTACAAACTACTTCAAAGGAAAACCAGAGACCATTCCCTCTATACAATGACTAGAACTGGTAAGATTTTAACATTAAACAGTTATTATTTCTGTCCTAAGAAATAACCTAATGTACAGACCTCGTGAACTTTATGAGAACTCATAATCATAACTCCTGTATTTGATGTCCATCAACTCAAAATCTCAAGTCCCACGTTTAAAGAACGTCACTTATGAAAACCCGAATTTTGTAGAGAAAAATAGCTGCTAATAGTAAAAGAAAATTTTAATGTACATAATCTTAACCTTTTCCTTATAATTGTTAAAAATGTGTCATTCAACGATCAATTGAATAAATCAGTCTCATTTTATCGTCTCTATAAAGCAGTTTAATATCAACAGATTTCCAACCAGAAATGTACCCCACGGTTGAGAAGCAGTCTCTGTCACTCGCACCAGATCTGATGCAGCATCGGCCCCCAAGATACGAGCATCCACAGCCTGATGCCAGAACAGAACATCATTATGACGTGCCTCATCTTACCAACAGGTATGTGCTTCCGTTATATTTCCAATAATCATCATAATTTTCATCATGCGTAACCCTTCCATCGTTCCAAAGTTGGACGCTGCATAATCCTAAAATGAGAAGGTTTAAGGCCGTAGTCTGTCACACTGACCAAAAGCGGGTTAGCAAACTGCTCACCCCATATGCATTTTTTGTAAAGAGGTTTACGGCAGGATTTGAACCCAGGACGCCCCGGAGTAGAAGGTTAATTCTAAAGCAATAAACTATCGCTGATTAAATTATCAATTAGTTTGGAGTTATTGGTACTAAATCGTTATCTGTTAAGTTAGTATCTGTTGAGGAACAAATATGTATATTTAAGGTATCATATCACAGGGGTTCTCGTGATCTGGCACTAAGAGAATAACATTAGGCAAATGTAATTGCATCGCCTCGTTCCCTTTCCCTTCACCTTTAGTATCTGTTAATATTTACGGTTAGCCATTATTGTCTTATTATTCCAAGCCAGTTTCAACAATCACTTCCATTATTTGCACTTTTCATGGCATATTATAATAATCAGTTAAACGTATTTCAAAAACCTATATACAGATACATTCAATTTAGTAAAGTGGTATCGCTAGCCAGTGTGCTAGTATATTTCTCCCTCGTAAAATTGAGCTTGGCACGACATGGTGCCTCTTACAATTTAATATCTTTCAAAATATTATAAAATAGAAAGAATCTTTTTATAGTGCTTATCTGATTTATTGAGAAATTTCACGTCGTTATTATATAAAATATGACAGGCATTTCTATATAAATACATCGACACTTCATTATACCGTTCATAACTAATGAATCACTCGAGCAGATCTTGGCATTACCAAATATGCCTCATTAGTAGCTGACATTGAAATATTGAGCATACGTACATTTGTCTATCTCCTGACAAATACCCAGTTTGAAGGCGAAGAGAACAAAGCGAAAATTGAATATATCTTTCTCAGGGAAGTAATGGAGCATGGCTCAGACAACGCGTTCTGTGTCATTAAGACTGAAGCTCGCCATTCTAGGGTGAACTAATTATGTCCTTCTTGCAGTTACGCGTCCCCAGTCGACCATCAAGTCACGCCTTGCGCTTCGAGCAAAGGACAAAGTGATGAGTACGACAGCAAGCCCTACAGCGAATCCGAACACTCCGTCTCGAGCTGTTTCACTAGCTGTAAGTATAATCTCAGAGCCAGTCATAAAAGTTAAACATGCCACTCAAATAACTCGAGTAACGTTCTATTTAAACTTTTACGAGTTTCAGCATAAAGTTTTTCAAATAAACATCTTTCTGCCTCTATAACAGTTCACATCTTTGACGAACACGAAATTATGAACTTCGACGTAAATTTAAAGCTGACCTTAAATTGCTGTTATCGAACTTTCCTTTATTTCGTAACAATTTATATAAAAGGGAATGATTGTAACAACAATTTAATGTTCAAAATTATAACCTAAGTTGATCGTTGAATTCAGATTATTACAAATTCGTAGAAATTTTTACATATTTCCGCTTTGTTCGTTCTTTGAGGTATTTTCTTGTTAGGAAGATCAAATCGTCTTTTGAAGTGAAAGAACCACATTTTTATTATTTACGCTGATCATTACGTTTTTCTTATATCTTTACATAACAAACATAATATGACGCCTGGTATTCCCCTGAAGAGATAGACAGAGGAATATTGAGCAATCCGATGTTTCAGCAGTTACGTACCAGTTACATCGTTATATATTCTATAAATATACCTCTACTTTGTAAATGTAATAAATCTTACGTTTTGTGATACATATATTTCCATAATCACTGTTGCGTCTTTTTCTGAATTAAATATTTATTTCAGCCGGTTCAATGTACGACGCAGCAAACGAATCAGTGACATTGCAACTGGCTGAACTGGTCTCCAATTCTCCTACATCCCAATCGCTATCAGTGTCCGGGGCTGGTGCAAGATTGGCACTGCCCGCAGCTGGCGTGGCTTTATCCATTCCCGAAGCAGCACTCAGCAGAGGTCGCAGGGAGCAAATGTATGTCGCAGTGGTCAAGGATGACAGATACAGGCCACGGCTTGGAAAAGGTAATTTTTTTTCTCCCATATTTTCAATTATTGTAGTTTGTTAAGGGCAGTACAAATTAATGTAAAAAATCTATGACTAACAATTTTCATCAGACAAGTTGAAATCATCATGATCAATCATTCAGATAAATTTTATGAGTTCAGCATCAAAATATCTAATTCCCATTGCACGTTTATATTTGTACATCACCTTAGTCACTATTTAAATTTCAATTCCACGTTTCAGATATTCCGAAGCACATTTAGTTCAACAAAAATGTATTCATCTGTTGTCCTTCCTTCGCGTTCAATTGTTCAGCGTTCTGTTTGAACTTGCTTAAAGTCTTGACAAACAACTAAGTTCTCCTGGCATTCTGTTTCCGACATGATTTCTCAGTTGAAGACGGCATTGTCCCAGTTATAATTCCTTTAATCTTAGCCCTTTAAAGTTTGTCTAAGTTTCGCAAAGTGTTAATTGGATAGCTGCAAACACGAATAATGGAATATTAATGTATTATGCACTACTATTAAATTCCAAAGTTATTGCAAGCACGTGTAACAACACGACTGGCTTGTAGATTGTAACTTTAACACGAACGCTTATTAAATTATTACAGCGAACTAACATTTCACACAAAGAGAACTTCCAAGTGGAATTTAAGACGCCTATATAATTACGTATGAAATCGAGAACCATAATTTATGCGAAGTAATATCGAGCGAGCCTTAGGCGGATGAGGTCTCGACATAGAACGTTTTATGCGACCGTTTTCTTTAAAGATTCTTTTTCTGCCTGCAGGCATCACGCAACTGAGTCCAGTAGTTAAGTGTGGTCCACCGCGGCTCCAATTAAACAAGTCTGTTATTCTGCAAATACCTCACTGCGCTAGCTTGAAGCATGGATTTTGGAATCTTGCCCTATATGCCATCGATCACAACAACGCCAAAACAGATAATACCCAGCCCCAATGGAAGAAAGTCGTCGGTCTCGGGCAAGAGACTATTAACACGCCAGTTTTCACACAGCTGGACAACGACAAAATATTCCTGGTAACGGACATGCTTTCAACATTCGTTCTAGTCGGTGAAAGTTTTAATGGAAAGGCCGTTAAGGCACTCCAATTGGCTGTATACGCTCCACCCGTACTTAACGAAGCTTCTTCCGAGTACAATATTAGGCTTTATATCTTCGAGGACACTCCTTGCGCGCCGTACTATTGCCAAGAACAAGAGAAGAAACTTGGCGGCGTATTGCTCGACCGCCCTAAAACTTTACTATTCCAAGATGGCGGTTCTAATTTGTGCTTAAATCTGGATAACATAAGTCCTGGTTGGAAGACAAAACCCGGCATCGCTTATCAGGAGATTCCCTTTAATCACGTTTGGGCATCGCATTACAATGGCCTGCACTGTAGCTTCGGGGTGGAGAAAACGCATGACTGCGACAATATTGATTTTACTATATCCGTGTATCAGCGAACGAATCCCTCATACAAGCAAACATTCCGAATATCGCTTGAGGACACACGAAGTCGATCGCCTCGAGGTCGATCACCGCGCGCAGAGTCCCAGCGAAGTTTCAACATAACGGAAAATCTCTTAGATGGTAGAATGGCTCGCAGTGAAGAAGCAAGCGACGGCAGTGCGAAACGGAACGTAACAGTCAACGAAACTGGTGTTAACGAGTGTGCAGAGGGGCCATTTAAATTAAGTGCACGAATAAAACGTCAGCTATGCGCTATATTGGATCCGCCGAACGCTCGCGGTAACGACTGGCGCGCGCTCGCGTCGCGGCTCGGCGTGGATCGTTATACGACGTGGTTCGCCACAAAGAGCTCGCCCACCGAAGCTATCTTAGAGTTGTGGGAGTGCAGGGAGCGCGGGCCCGCGGCTACCGCGTCCTTAGCCACCGCATTACGTCAAATGGATAGGCACGACGCGGCCGACTTATTACAAGGCAGACCGTCTTGGTTATGAATTCTTAACACGTAAATGTTGAAGCCGTAGGAGCTGTACGGACTATTTGATACTATGTGTAGATTAAATGTTATTAGAGAATAGATTGGCCATCGGCCTATTGTAAAATCGTGTTAGTATATATTGTATAGAATCATTTCCGCTGTAGATAAGCGATGAATTAATAAATTATATTTGTAGTAGCAATAATAGTGCCTCATGTCTTGAAAAGAAATCACCGACGCTGTTTGGTGTACAGTTGGTTATTTTGTTATTTTTTATAAGTGTTTGAGTGTTCAGTGTATCAAATATGTATATGGCTAGCTTTACGTTTAATGTGCTTTTATATTCTTTCATTACGTTTTATTCCAATGTCGTAGAACCACGTGCCAAATGTTCGATGCCACAGCATTAGCTTGGCAATAACTAAAATACTGTACGCGTCTATTCTGAGCTTAACTTTGTGAAATTCCTAATAGCTTAGCAAAGTTCTCGTTTCATACAGTAATACAGGAACAAAAGCGTTGCATTTATTATTATAAAATATAATATACACTACTCGTAAAGCACACTACACTGCCTGTTTTGTTGAGTTGAAAAGTGACTTTTGTACCTATTATTTTCAATTATTGTAGTTGCGAGTATCGAAAGTAGTATTGCGGCCTAAATAACAATAATAGTAAGACAAATATTACACAAATTACATAAATATATATTAGTCGCCGATTTAGTTACAATAACGCGGATTTCACCAATAGTAATATTTATAGCCTACTTGTTTATTGTCATAAAGCAACAATGATATAGAGCTCGTAATGACACTGCGTTACAAATCTGCAACTATATAAACGCACCTATTTAATCTATATACACTTTGAGGTGTGATAATATAATAATTAAGTTTAATAATAATGTTATATGCTATTCAATAGTTCCTACCATACCTACTG
>DWEE01003963.1:0-10061 GCA_018245755.1 Parelbella macleannani
CGTCAGCACATATGTTTTACTTAACGCAGGGGAAAATACGATACAAAAATATGACGTACATTAGGATTAGTCACACTTTATTCAAATGCGATAGATGGAGTACAGAGTACAAGGACCAGAGTACAAACAATTCGCAAAAAACCTACTGTTAGGGAGAACGGAAAGGTTCAAGGAGGCTTTCACAAAAATAGTCGAGCACGGCTTCACATGATGATGACGATTTGATGACAAAACTTCACACAGATACCAAACAATTCAATCATTATTATATCATCACACCAGATCGCTAACGGGTTAGACAAACGGCATCGAGTGCCTAACATACCACCCTTACGAACTTGGCGTGTTTTTCTACATTCATCACTACACACAATGTACGACAATTTCGTACACAATTTGTTGTCAGGTTTGTTTGACCGTGTGTCACGCGGCGTATCAGCGTCCGACATTCCGATGTGATTACTTTAACAAATCTGTTGTAGATAAGCTGAGTATTGGTGGGTTAGGCGGGTCTGGCGCACGCTCGATACCCCTATATCGGTCATGTATGGGTTACCATGCGTTATACATAGATGTGTTTACTACCTAATGAGACTTTTCATTTGTTACAACTTTATAATAAAGTAACAATTTTATATAAAAATTACATATTTGTAATAATGTTGTAACAAACGGCGAATTCAATTCCTGGTGGCATTTTCTAGCAATCAGCCGCTGATGGATGTTGAAAGTTCGTGGCGGTTGCGAATTCGACACAAATAAATTCTGGAAACATAAGTAATACATATCTATACAGGCAAATGTATGTATGTACGTATAAAAGTACATAATATATACCTAAATTATTAATATACACGGACGGCGGACGGCACACCTGTTGGTAAGTGGTCACTGTCATCTATAGACTTAGAATATGATAAGCATTCCAAAATACATAACATCAGATAGGTCACCAGTATGTTGCCTGCGTAAAATGAACTTTTTGACTACGTTTGAAGAATTCTGATCATCATTATCCTGATCACGATCATGATCATCATCAATCATAATGCACCTGAAACGGACCTCAAATAGGACTTCAAGAAAAGCGCAATAAGCGTCAATTAGTGGTTGTTAACAAAACTACTAGTACTCACTAGTGTTCAATCTGCAAGAATAGGACAGTTAGAATCAACTAGAATGCGCTGGCCTACGAGAGAATCGAGGCTCGATCTGAATGTAAAATATGCAACTGATATTATCGCCAAATTTGTTCACTTTCTTGAAGGTTAGTAACGAATGGCATTCACTTAGGACTCTATCAATTGCGGTGAAAACTGGGCCTCGCGTTGGCATATACGTACGTATACGTCGGCGTATACGTGTATCTCTGTCTTGTGCTGTAGAACTGTATATGTCATCAAAACCTACGTTCAGCATGTTAGTATAAAATATTTAGCATTAAGTACGCACGCACGAACGCACGCACGAACGGACGAACGAACATACGCACGTAGGTACGCACGTACACACGCACGCAGGAACGCGGGCACGTGCACGCGCATTCGCATACGCACGCACATGCATACACTCATGCACACCCACACGCACACACACACATACATACATACAACAAACTATGACGATTTTTGCAAACTATGAAGAAAATATAAAATAATACAGCATAAAAGTACTAAACTCTATTTTATTACCTATATCTTATCTACCATCACATATGTATATTATACAACGTTATTTATTTGCGTTCGACGGCAGCGTGTAAGCTATTAAACATTTTATCTCTCTCTATCATAACTCGAACGCCGCAAGGGCAAAAGAGACAAAACATGTCCAGCTATTGAAAGTTTATGAGATATACTAAAGTTAATAATTACGCTGTAAACTATGGGACTATCGATGGTATTTGTAATGGGGGTAGTATCTAAACTAGACAACATGACGTGTACATAATATAAAATCTCGCCCGTATACCCTCGAAGGGGGAGGCAGAGGAGTTTAGTACTCTACTTTACAGCAGTTATGTTATACAGCCCATGGAATAGGGACTGGGGCTATTGCAACATTATCCAGTCACAAATTCAGACTTTGTGCCAACACTGGGAATTTCAAATCGAAAATACCCATAATACGTTTCCCGATCCGGGAATCTAACAAGATTATTACATATGTAGGTACAAACGTTGATTCAAAGCAACAGTTGAGTTAATAAAACCTCATCTTAATTAATATAAACCCTTTAAAAATTCCCATGCAGAAGAGCATATATTTTTCAGGTTATTTAAGAACCTAACCGCCATCATCCTGTTACAGCTATCTCGTTCCCTCCTGACATTAATTCTGACATCCTTTTCATTTGCACGCGCCAATATCAGAAACTATCACACAACTTTAACAGTACAATGGTACAAATATTTAAAATATACATTGTAGATCCAACTTTGTTCAACTTCATTCAAATCCAACTTTCGCAAAAAAACAAATAACGAATGAAGAATAACCACCTACATTCTATAAAGATAGCGATGTTTGTGTCGTTGCTTTCTGCCTACCATATAACCGGCGTGATGATATGATAATAACAACATTTGACACCTTGCGATATAGCGCATAGACGATAAATCACTGATTTTTCTTACAAGTCTTTGGAGATATTCGCTCAATGAACTGCATTAAAATTTGCACATACAAATAGCAAAGGTTACAAGCAAAACAAGTCATTCCACGTCATAGAATGATTGAAATTGAGGAATAACTTGCCAGTTATTTTAATCCATTCATATATTGGGAGGCATTAGCATATAATTCGCAGCGTACACACGCCGTAGGGCCTCGCTGTTGACAGGCGGAACACGTATCGCCGGGAAGGGACACGCGGGCCTCGTATTTCTTACAACTGTTGTATGTAAACAATGGGTATGATGTATGGCGGCAGTGTGTCGCGAATGATTCGCGGTGAAGTCAAGGAACGCCCGGTGCGTTTGCTCTTTGGAAGGGGGAAGGGGCGGAGAGGAGGGGAGATAGCGAGAATGGCATGGTGACTTGAGATAAAGTTGTCTTCTTTCTGTAAAGTCAGACTTTTTATTGTATTTATGCTCGTAGAATCTTACTGCTATTTATTCTTTTGATTCAATCAACCACACAAACATTTAGATCCATAACATGTATTCTGATTGCTTATTCAACAATATAATAATTATTTTAATAGTTATGCAGGCACTAATTTCTGCCTCTATTACATATGTATGTCCATCGAAAAAAATATTGTGTAATTTATATATGTGATGTTCCAAAATGAAACATTGTTGCCTTATTGACTATTTACGTTTTGAGCACGGTTACTATTATTATATCGTCATGTCCAATGCGTCTGTGGTGGGCAGAGATCACCGACTGCTAAACATCTCTATCCTTACAGACCTCGCGTGCTTCTTCAACATTCATCATTCTTACGAAGACGCCTGAATCCCAATCAGACATATGTTATCTGTTTTTCTATGACAGGTGCAACGTTTAGAAAAAAACTGACTGTAAGCAAAATCATATACTTTTTAATATCATCTGTTATGAGATATCGACAACGCCACAACAGTATTTGACATTGACATACTCGTACATGGTTATTGCTCCGTTAGGCGGTGTTACTATTCCGTGCCAGAGACGATTAACAAATTAATTAATTTAATTAATATCTAACATTCTCCTATGCACATTATGAATTATAATTAGGTGTAAACTAGTGCAATTTATTACTAAAGTGACTTAAAATAAATATTGTTTTCAACACGAATATCCGGCGTCGGTCGCACAACTGCTGACTCAAATTGCATGCGACTGTACGCTTGACCTCCGATCTCTAACACTTTATGTGTATTCTAGACACATTAAATTAATTAAGTGGATACTAACATATCTGAGCAAAACCGAGCGCGAGGCACATTCTGAGGATACTTCCACGCGATGTTGACGAGTTAGGGGCTACTTAAACCAATTAAATGTCCCATTGCAAATGCTTATGACCGCTCGAATGAATTCATTTTTACATAATTATGTAGTGTTAATGCCTTTTTCGGAATCCTTACACGCGATTACGCTCATTAATTGGGATTAAAAAAGCGTTACATCATACGTTCGCGCCCTCTAGCGGACCAATATGAGTTGTGCTTAATTATCATCATGTTGTGGGCGAGGTTATGTGAAGACATTTCTATCAACATATTTCCACCGGCAAACGATAGTGCTCGCATTGAAGAAGCTTTAGGTGTAGAAGAGACCAAAGGAGTTATCAAAAGTATAGCAAATGGACATAATTAGTCTCTGCCTGCCCCTATGGGAAACAGGCGTAAAAATATGTAGGTATATGTGAATATACTCGTATGTGAGAGATCCTTTAGTGACATATTAGATATATGCGTATCATATGCCACTCGAGTGAAACACTAATAATTGTCCATCGAGGTTGTCCTGAAAGAAATTTATGAAAAAGATAAAGTCAATTCACGAAGGCTCGTTCATTCAGGCATCGTCACGTTTCAGAGTCGAAACTGGCTCGCGTTTAATTTCCGCTTTTGAAAACGAACTGAGTCCCCCGTTCGAGACGGCTGTTAGGCAACCAGTGGCATGTGTTTACAACCTATTGCAAGAATTGAAATATAAATATCAGTAAATGCTCTAAATCATAAAACTCATCATTATCAGGGAAGTGTGAAAACTGCTTATTTCCTTTTTTCATGTTTACATAGACTGTTTCAAATTACGCATGTGTTGTATAGATTTATGTATATAAACAATTCTTAACACTTTTTCGAAATATACCGGAATCTAGCAGAAAATGGATACGACAAGCCGAGGACGGCGCGCAATGGCGCTCTTCGGGGGAGGCCTATGTAGACTAGTGGTCTGAAATAGGCTGATGATGATGATGGGGCATTTACATACAAAGAAAATAGTTAGATATTTTCTAAATGTAAAAGTAGTCAGTCTTCCTTAAGTAGTCTGGATATGCTGCTTAGAAAAACCAACTCATGTCGACACAATTTCGCTCGGTTATCTCAGAAGGGTCCGTCTGGTTGCTTTAAACAGGCGAAACGCGTTTTGCAGGCATGAGTTGGAAATTGTATTTACACGACGCTCCTCTGTCGAAACCGCGATACATGTTTTGTTATGACGTTTAATTTCGCTCAGTCTTTAATGTCGAAGCAACGCTCGACATCGCCAGGTTATTTGATTAGGGAAATTTTCACATTGCAAAGTAATTTTTATTGCGTTGAAATTTTGGATTTATATGCGTATAAAAGAAATAATGTAAAATGTTGTGCTCGGTTCTGTGTTTTTCTTTAATATCGCGTAACTCTAATCTTGGGTACCGTGATAAGTTTAAGCGAAAGAGATGAAAAACGTAGGTTGTTTTACTTCCGAAGGCGCACGGTTTTAAATAAAAAGTGCAACCATTATGCACCGTTCTGTTAGAAAACGTTATCACAACCACTAAAACTCACAGAAAATTTTACCTTTAAAATAAAATACTAATTAAGCGAGATTTATGCACATGGCAACTGCGCACATCCTTTTTTTCGTGACTCGGAGTCTGGAATTGTGCCCGGTGTATGGCAATAGGCTCACCTATAGGCCTATTCCATGGGACTTAAACGTTACTGGTGAAACGTGGGAGTGTACTACACTCCTCTGCTTACCCCTGCGGGGATGAAGGTGTGATGTTCCTTTTGTTGTTACGTAATAAAACTATTACGATACACCCTTACTATTTATTCTCATAACGCTTACATTCCGCTTGCTCTCACATTGGTATCGCTAATTACGGGAACTGGCTTATGTTTATTCCATCTAATTCGCCTGTACCCAGAACTGGCTTAAAGCCAAGGTCAATAAACCCTTTTGTGGGCATACCTACATATGCACAGCGTAATCATACGTGTACGTGACGTTATCAAATCAATTTGTACCTTAGCTCTATGTTTTTAAGATAGCGTTAAGGATAAAGCGGTCGAGACGAATGTAAATGAGGGTGCCTCCTAAGCAAATATACAGGGTGACGCTCGGTAGCGATCGTATTGACCAGTGTTAAATGACCTATCGAACTTCGTGTTTTTCTAAGTGAACCAAGCCTAAACGTTGCGGCGACGTACAATTGTACAGATCTGATTTGATAGGTTCTGAGAAGGTTCCGATTTTTTACACCACTTTAACTTTTATTGTTGTTTCGGGAGAGGAATTTATGGAATTCACAAAAAATACATTTCATATTACAATCGTAAGTTATAGGCATGGAAAACGATTACATATTAGATGTTTCGTTTGACATCCACATTATTCTATTAGGGACATGTTTTATCTACTAAAGACACTGGCATTTAAAGCAGGCTGGGTTTCATATCGTAAGAGATGAAGCTTTTTCGATAGAATTATAAAAAAACGTTAAAACATCATAAACTATGAATTCATATCAATAACTGAAAAATAAATAACACTTAGTACAAATGCAAACGAAACGTAAACTACACGGGCAAACACACACACACGTACACACTCTCACACCTATGTACATATTAATGTAATGCCAGTGCGATAAACAAGTACGCGCGGCATACAATATTTATATGCCGAGTTTAGGCATTTTGGGACGAGCAGTAGTATAAATCACATCAGACTTAAACATTGTATATTGATCTTTATTGCGTTTCGATAAGGACTATTGAAAGTGCACGCCACGTCAGCACAGTCGGTGCTGGTGAGACATAAAGGACCATTCAAGCACCATGAAAAAGCATCCTAGAGACAAGAGAGGTAGAGTCGCCCGTAAAAATGATTTATTGACGCTAGACGGCTTATCGAAAGTTCTCGAACTGCGTGACATAGATCGTGTTAGATAGCATTTGTTTTACAGCGATCAGGGAGAAGCATTTTTGATGCACATTTTTCATTGTTGACCACTTTTGTTTGTTTGTTTCGTTCGTAAATATATTGTTATTGCATTTAAAATAGGGAGTAATTCGATTGCTTTGCGTCAACAAAGGAGTGATTTTCTTATATACATATAAGTACCTACATATTTGTAAATTGTATTAGAAAACAATAAGTGAAGACACTTTATAAAACTGTAAGTTATCCTTTATGTACAAGTAACCCTCTCAATATGAGAGGAAACCCATATTCCAACAGTGGGATGATAAATGGGTCGATTATTATAATCCTTTATGGGAACAACTGAGTAAAGTAATAAAAAATTAAAGAAATTTTTTGTTGTGAGATATTTCAAGTACAGGCTCAACATGATAAGAACGTATCTATGATCGATCTTAGGTAAAATTAAAGATTTCAGATTGACTTCCTAACAGAATGGAGAAAGAAAACTGCGCAAGAAGCCAAGATTAAATGCGGTAACAAAATGAAATTTGTTTTATTACTTTTTGGAAACCTCACTTTGGCTGGCAAGGATTCTTAAGAAGGAAATTTTCGATGGTTTGGGCCAAGGCGAATTATTTAATAGATCAATTTCATTCCCTCGCTCCTCTTTGGTTCATAACTAGTTTTATATCACTCGAAATATTGCAGTAGTCAGTCGACTTCTAGTTTTATAAAACAATGGTAGGTTATATTGCAATCTGAATTATTACTAGCCTTCAGCCGGGGTACACTATACATATATAGGTAGTAGAGAATTTAGCAGACTTTTATGTGGTTACAACCAGACACGGTAAATTTCCCCTCGTACTCGTATACTCGGCGGTAAATAAACGAAAGCAACATTAAACCACTTAAAGGCAAAACGAGCGGTGGTCGCTTGTCGACTGTCACTGAAGTACGTATACACGCGCCAGAACCCTTCTTTTTTTCGTACAACGATACAGCAAAAGAGAAGTTCACCTGAAGCACAGCTCTGGCAGCCAGCGATCAACTAACTATACCAAGTAAAAAAACGACAACTTCAAGTTTCGATAAATTTTCCATACATGCATTTAACGAAAACGTAACATCAAGCCTGTAACTCCCGAAGGGGTAGGCCGGAGGAGCGTAGTGCACTCCCACATCTCACCAATCATGCATTTGCGTTCTTCTTTTACTGTTAGAAACAAGCCTTGAAATTGATAAATCTCCAATCATTTCTCATCCGAGCGACATTTTTTAAAACTCCCAAAACATATTCCTTTTGTAATGAACGAGCTAAGTGGATACGATAAAGAAATAAAACACAATAATGTACTTACAGCACACTGCGCGGCTCGAAACGGCTGGTTGGTCGAAAAGAGAGAAGTGGTTTAATCTGATAACAAAACAATATTTCGGGCCAAGTGAATTTGCACGGGCGAGCGGCGCGGGCGGTCGTGCTGCCCGGTATCGAGTTTAAGGGTCTGCCTGAAATGTTTCCACTATAAAAAAGTGTGGGTGCATTACTATTCCATGATAAATTTGAATGTGATTCGGCCAAAAACGATTATTAAAATATAGATTTGGTTTCGCGTTACTTATCCAGACGGCCAAGGACCAATCTATTAGCATCTGCATTTCCAGACATATGTAATATAATCTAGAATAGAGTTCTAGAACTAAGTTGAATACGTTTTTCTAACGAATGCGTGCTCCATTCTAAGACACATTTGCGCTTTCCATCAGTTGGGATCGCGGCCGAAGGCTCGACAATTATAAAAAAACAGGAGATTAAGATAGGTTGACGGTGAAAATTTTCGAACCGATCAAACATAATTTGAAAACATGAAACCAACAAGTAATTCTCATTGTTTATTGTGTATTGTACGGACGCGAGCGCGAGCCGGCGCCGGTCGGTTCCGTCCAGCCGCCGCAGCGCATCCGGCGTCAGCCGCTAATGTCTGTATGAACGTAAATTACTATTCGCTCATATTTTAATTATCTCTACATTACACTTCAGGGCTTTTAGTGCTTTCGCTACGTTTTACGCGTCTACATAGTTTTCAAATCTTAATTTTATCTTTGTTTGGTAAAATGTACATCTATCATCCAAAAATGTAACTTCACGCCTGTAATACCGGATGAGGTAGACAGAGGAGTGTTGTACACTACCACCTTACACTAGTTACGTTTACGTCCCAAGGAATAGATGATGAGCCTATTGACATACACCGGGTCCAGATCCAGACTCTGAGTCATTGCTAAAAATTCTAAATTACAAAAATCCAATAGTACCGGACCCAGGGTTTTAACCGAGGACCTCCAGATCGGCAGTCGCGCTAGCAACCACTCGACCAACGAGGCAGTCAATCTATCATCCATGACAAAGGTTTTCAGCCTTCAGAAAACTGAAAGTCATTTGTTCCCTGACATGTTCTCTTCATTTCTGTTTAGTCTAAATCTATCAGGAAATCATCATCATCAGCCTATCTCAGTCCACTGCTGGACATAGGCCTCCCCCAACGAACGCCATCGCGCCCTGTCCTAGACTTGTCGCATCCGGCATCTGCCTGCAGCCTTTCGCAGATCGTCATCGTCGTCGGAAACGAAGGATATAAAACCATACATGTAAAGCTATGTATATTCGAAATGTTCTCGATAGATTTAGCATCACAAATGAACGGAATCCGATGCGCGGAGCATCTAGTTTTACTTTCTTTCAGCCCTGAAGCTCATTGCGGCCACTTCCCGTTTTCAGTGACGTGACGCAACACCGTATCCATTCGCTCATTGTTCGCTTTTAGCAGACATTTATTAA
Source organism: Parelbella macleannani (assembly GCA_018245755.1). NCBI lineage: Eukaryota > Metazoa > Arthropoda > Insecta > Lepidoptera > Hesperiidae > Parelbella > Parelbella macleannani. The sequence goes on from DWEE01003963.1 coordinate 9,701, forward strand.
TGTACTAGCTTTTGTTCCAAGTTCCGGTCCCATTCGTATATTCAGTATATACATACGTACATACGTAGGCGGATGGGCAAATGTAATGCTATCAGTTTAAAGATTCGTTCATTTGAGTTTATAAATAAAACTGTAAGTACATACGGTATAGCTGCATAGAATTAAAATTATAAATAGACAGATTTCTCTGTTATATTTACCACTTGGGAGCATTAGACAGAACAGTATTATGACATGCGGTTGTTCAAGAAAAGCGCAAGGAGAGCTCTCCTTCAAAGCCGACGAAGCATTGGCCACGCCTCGGGTGTTGCAAATGTCCATAGGCGACGGTGACCACTTACCAGCAGGTGGCCGGTCTGCC
>DWEE01003964.1:0-10061 GCA_018245755.1 Parelbella macleannani
ATACACTCAATGAAAGTCATGTTTTGGTCATTATACCTCGGCTTTGTGCGCCCCTCAGGCTAAAACTCAGGCTAAACACATAAATATGATAGAAATATGCCCATCCTAATGCTCTCTGCCAAACCTGTAAGTGATCTACCGTAATGATACAATAGTAATACAAGTATGTCGCTTAAACTAATTTCATACATGCCTCCTCGTCGTCCCAAAAGTTTCGATGATACCTATATGCTGTTCACTATAGTATACTTCTTTATAAAACTTTTAATTACATAGTTTAGCATGACAATTACACCATTTTGAATCAAAACCGCTTTTCTCAAGTAAAAGAAATATATCCATTGCGAACCCAACCTAAAAATTATGAAAACCACTTTTAACCGATAAAGAGAACAATATGTCGAACATGTTACGATTCACAGCAGACGGCCCGCGCAGTTGCCATGAGCGCCGAGAAGAAACATTAATTCGTGAAGGACTCCCGTTCTCGAAGCATAGTCGTCCCGCCGCGGAGACACGCCGTTAAATCCATCACACGGACTATAAAATATACCGCAATTACAAGTAAACAACCAATAAACAACAAAAATATTGCGACCGGGCACTAAAACAAACGCTTCGGCAGCGGGGTCGCTCGTAAACTCGCCGCCTTCTACAGCTCAACCACAATTGAAAATCTAGAGTCGAAATTCGAGACAACAAAAGTCTTCCAACTTATATTATGGTAACTCATTTTATTTAATCACATTATAAGAAAAATATGCTTAACATATATGAAAACAGGTGACTTGATCAGTTGATCATACATAATGTACGCATTACTTCGTTGTTCCGGATGAAGGTGACGGGACAAGCTCAATGAGTGCAGGGTCTGGATACCGCTGTGGTACTCGTATGTGTACAAAATGGTGGACATTAACCAAAAACATATCCTGATGTATTGCAGCAGCGCTGAATCAAACGAATGCTTTCACAAAATCTCATACAATAGCTTCACAAAAACATCGTAACATTCAATTATTTCCTTTTATAAAACAAAACTACAGCATTAAAATTGAATCAGTAGCGCTCAGGGAGTTTCAGTGAAAGCAATTTCCACTTCCACACAGTGCGTCTGCTTACACAAACAAGTTGATTCGTTTATGTTTATTTCTCTCTCTGTGTCTTTGCCTTTGTATTTTGTATTTTTATTACATCAAAGTCGTTCAAAGAAAAAATATCTAATCTTACACTTATTATACCGGAGATAAATGTTTTACTGATCATAAGAATCTAATATTACCTGTGTTGTAACAAAGGCTTAGCAATGTAAAATCAATGTAATTTGTTTCAAAAAGCAATTTATTTTGTAGTTGTAGTTTTTATGTTTAGTCTGCAATTAAATTATTAGTGACAGCTGTCATGGAAAAAAACAAATAAAATAGGTACTCTAATTACTAAAATGTCATCCTTACTATTAATTAACATAAAAGTTTCAAATCATAATTCAATTCTAAATTATTAACTACCATCCAATATTATATCAATCACAGACTACTCGAAACAATTATAGAAGGAGCACGTTAGGTCGGCAAGGATATATTTGGAACTTTGCTCTCTGTCTTCTCGCAAGGGACGTGGTGCAATGATACGATACAATAAAAAAGGGCATTTTCAACAAGACAATTTGCGTACTATCGACCTTTGACACGCACGCACTATTGTAAAGTTGTGAGGCAAGGCGAGCGAGAGCTGAATGTGGTTAGCAATAAAAGAGATCGGTAGATCAGCCGCGACGAGTCATTGAACGCGCGCGGCCGTGCGAAGCGAACACTCACCGGAGGCTGTTCCCACAATACGGCGATGTATTACTTATTAAACAATTCTTACTGGCCGTCTTTATGTAACTGACGTCCTCTTAAAAATGTATCTCATAATAAACTTTCTTCTATTGTGTCTTTTCTTCATTGTTGAAGTTCGTGTTTCTGATAGCGTTTTGTAGCGGTGTGTCAGATCTTTCCTCTTTCCTAGGTTTCCGCTTCTCTCAGGGCTTTCGTTATGGAAAGTAACTAATAAAGGGATGCATTGTAAACTACAAGATAAGTAATTCGGCGCCGTGTTCGGGCTATACAGTTTGGACTCTGCTCGATTTTATGTATAAAGTTATTGTATTACAACATCCAATATTCCACAGGAGCTTGTAATATCTGGTTGTTGTAGGGATATTTTTGCTAAATTATGACACTATTACATGTAAAAATAATAAAAAAATTTGAAATGTTCATCACTACCATCATCAAAATGTACATCACGTACACTTGTAATTCACACACCTTAGAACGTATTATGGAAAACATTGAAAGAGAAGATAAGTAAAATATGTCCTCACAGTGGTTTTGTTCATCGTAATAGCAAGCGATATTTCGCCTTCAAACATACATCACAATATACGTAAAGTCAAATATGTGTGCCGGTATTTGTACCGCAAACCCCGAAGCTTACATCTGAAATCTAAGTCACCTAACAACCACTGCTTAACTGCCTAGTCAATAAAAATAATTATAAATGGAACATCTTCTATTTTCCACACTTAGTCTTGGTCAACTGATCCTAAGCTTAAGTTTTTTTTACTGTAGATGAACATTACTCATCAAATGAAAAACATATAGCCCGATGTAACAAAGGTAGGTAAAAACATCATTTTTATGTGACAAAGCGACTCTCTCGGAGCCGGATTGTTCGATTCCAGTTGGGAATACGTCGTAAAAACAAATTCACGAATTTCAGGGAGATTGCTGAAAATATTCCAGGAGCATAAAGTCTGAAGCTCGGTGGATCATAAAACTGTCCGCAGCTCCCGGCGACCCCTTCTCCCACATCCCCCTCGCACCCATGTGCACCCTTTGCCCCGCAACCTACGACGCAATTATGAAAGCGACAATGCAATCTACGCTCGTACAAATAATATCCGTAATATTGCTATAATTGTAGTTGGAAATTAGGGCTTTGTGAGGGTCTGCGATGATTCACTATCCAATTACACCAATTACTTCTAGAACTATGAAAGAGTCAACTAAATGTTGCTGCGCTGAATTCGTCTGGTAGCATCTGTTAGTTGCGAAGAATTACCATAAAATAGTACTGAATTTAAATCCACAATTACAATTACAGAAAGGAGTAAAAATGTAAAAAATTTCTGCACCACGAAAGATCGTAAAAGTAGAGATCCTCCATCAAAGCTAGACAACATGTAAATAAAACAGTAAACGACCTTTATACTAGGAATCACAGATCTAGATCTTATTCTAGATCTGGAATTATAAACGGTATCACATGATTATGTACCTATGTATCGGCTTAAATCACGCACGTTTTTATTGATCCTTATATCGTAGATCCTTCTTCACGAGGTCACGACAATTGCAAGGAAGTCGCGGCAAAGACTGGAAAACGTATACCTATGAGCTAAGCCAATACATATTTAATCATTTGTATAACCGCTCACGAGACATGCAATTATTATTAATTATTCTCCCTTCAATTTGTAAAATATAAAACTGTATTGTCCTGAATTGTAGGATTTAAATCAAATATAAAGAAAAAAACCATGGACTGACAGTCCAGTTCACATATGTGAAGTGGAAGTGACTAGAACATGAAGATTCTACCAGAGATTAGTGCTTGCAAACTAGAATAATAGTACGAGTATACATTCATGTGATATTTTTTCCTGCAGAATCATAATTATAACAAATTTGTCGTAGGTGTATTGTTCTATCTTATGAGCCGTATTCGTGATACGATGTTGTTGATTCATTTATTTTGTTTCTTTTGTTTGTCGCTTTGAATTATTTATTGCCCCGTCACTAAAATATTGCTCTTCACGAGCCGGCATGTCACCTACTATACCGCGCTCACACGAGCAACTTGTAATAAATATTTCATATCTCAGGTCAGATCAACTCCTCACAAGTTCTGCCTTTATTACTTTGAACATAACAGATTTATTGTACGGTTAATAACATTTATGCCTAAAACTATGCAGTTACTTGGAACCTGTTATGATCTAGACATAGTCCTGTACAATATGTAACAGAATTTTAAAATGTGGAAAACAAAAAAAGCATTATCATAAAAGTATCAACGTTTTATGGACGGCATAAAACCGTTAACGAACGAGAGCTCACCGGGTAGGAAACGAGAGAATTCACATTGGGCTTGTTTGGATTGGAATCGTTTAAATTTTTGTTCAAAACCATAATATTATTATAATGAAATAAATATCCTTCTGAAAAGGGTCCTTTTATTTGGATAATGAGTAAATCATTCTGTAAAATAATAGTGTAAGAAAACTACTAGAACCAAAAGTGCTGTGGAGCAAAAGCAAAATGACATACCCACATTACACATGAGCGTTATTCTAAATATTCTATTATTTTATAATTCTATAATTTTAACGAAGAGCTGGCCGTACAGGGGTATTTTTGACAATGTAAGTACAGAGAAGTCTGTTGAGAATGAAAGTTAGAATACTTGTGGAGTTGCTCTTCGCATGGCTCCAAGTATGGGAAAGTCGTGACATTCACAGAACATTCATAATGAAACTGAGGACATTTGATAGCTTTTGATATAAATTAATATTTTTTCGAAAGTTTTAGAAAAACAAAAGCTGTTACCTTTCTTTATTCAATTCTTTTTGACAATGTATTCTGCTACATAGGTAGGTATCATTAATACGTTAATTCTTATAGTGAACGTAATTGTTAGACAATAAGTAGGTACTCATAAGTCTATTTATAGGGTTCACAAATATTTTTGAAGGTAGAGTAAGCTGAAGTAGATCTCAATATTGTGAACGATAAGGTATGTTTTTGTATACCTAATGCCGGGAAACACCGCTCCCAAACCGAAAAACTACCCGTCTATCCCTTATCTCTCACGTGGTGGAGCTAAAGGTACTGCGCATAGACCCTTCCAACCTTTCCTTACGTCATTCCCTCACCGCAAACCCTTGCTACGTACTGCTAACCCATCTCTATAAGGATAGATGCCCCACGTACATATAAGCAACCTGTTGATTATTGAGTTGTGTTTTATTATTATTGAGATTATTTACATTTACAGATTTATTTACTCTTAATTTCTTCTTATTAATTTCTTCTTGTTATTATTCTATCTATTTTACTAGTTTAAAAACTTGTATGGCATTTGGAAATCCTCTCCACTCTCAGATGTTGGTTGTTGGAATCTTTTTTAATTATTTAAAGGTTCTTGTCAATTTAGCTTTTTCATAATCGATTACCAGAAAATCAAATTGATTGCGCATTATATTTTGTGAAGTATGTGGCGGTGAGATCCATGTATACAATCGCCTAGGAGGTGGATTAAAATATATAGGTGTTAATTACTACCAGTAGTTGTTCAGTTGCTCGGTTCGATTTAGGCTCAACGCTGATACTGTTCTAAAGTTAATAAACAATCGGCCTACAATCGAAAATGAGAACTTAGTGACAAGTCATGAAGAATTTTTGGCAAAAATGGGATACTTGGTTTTCTTCGATGTTGCAAGGAGAACAGTTTTGCTGGTGGGCTATTTTAAATTCTTTAATGATTCCCCGAAAGTGCCTATGTATTCCTACTTAATGTCTTCAAAACAAACACATGAATATAATTTCAAAAAATTCGGTTATTAAAACAAGTATCAGCTAATGCTTAACACACTGGCCTGGAAATATTTTTTTTACTAATTATGTCAAGCTTTAATCACTCTGTTTAATCATCTGTCATAAATCGTTGTCGCGTCTTATATCCATATATATGTACACATTTTTTGAAAAATCAACACAATCTTATTTCTTATTGTTAATTTTTCTATTAGGTATACTTTAGAGTTCCTCCGGCACCATGGAGATATCGTACTCATACACTAAGCTTCGCAGTAACTTCGGAAAACAGCCGATGTTCTGTGAGGCAGGACCTTCACTGGTTGACAGCGTGGCTCCCAACCTCGCTGAACAGAAGCACTACGGACTGCGTAACCCCGTGCATCAGCCGACACAGCATACGCCCTGCTACTCCGAGCATTACATTAATACTATCCGGTTTGCACGTTCAGACTGCTTTAGACATTTGCACTTATGACTTATAGCATCTGTCAAGCTCGTCACATGAGTCTTGCTCAACTTTTGCTTATCTGCTTTATAAAATCTAGAGAATTTTGTAATTTTCTCTCATTTTTTCAACGTTTGAATTATTTTTAACAAAGCTAATTACGTTCGTCATCCTATATATTTTTTGTATACCAATTCGAGGTCTGTATAAATGCGACAGTAACTCAAGACCATTAAGTATTTTGCAGTGCTGAATATACAACGACGGGTGCGAATCACGCCGAAGGCGGATGGCCCAGAGACGTCAACGTGGTAGATCCTGAAGCAACACAGCGTTACCGTCGCAAAATAGAAAAGGATGACAACTACATACATTGCGTCATGTGTCTTTCCCCGGTAAGTACGACCATTTAAGTGTGAAGGCCCAACAATGTTTATAAGAAGTATAAAACTTGTACATACATATTTATTAGTAGTGGTCTCATATTTTGAAATATGATGCCAGGGTTTGGAACATTACGTGCTGCAGAACAACGCTATTGATATGTACCGCACCTACTACGCGGAGATGCCCTCACTGCCTGGGGTAGAACGCAATAGCTGCCGTACCGTGAATGTATACCACGACGCATCACCGAGTGGTCGCCGCCCGATCAGCTCCATCGCTTGGCAACCCGAGGGAGGCCATCGCTTCGCTGTTACTTATCTGGATCTCGACTTCAATCACAATCCCCGCTCTTCCACCGAATGCTACGTCTGGGACGTAGAGAACGCGAACAGTCCTGAAATCACTTTCACTCCTCCGTGCGCTTTGTTAGACCTGCAGTTCAATCCACGCGATCATGTCACATTAGCGGGAGGGCTCGTGAGCGGGCAAGTGGGCGTTTGGGACCGACGACGTGGCGGAGGACCCACAGTCATTTGCCCGCCGCATGTCGCCCATCGCGAACTCGTTCGGAACGTTCTGTTTATAAACTCAAAATCAGGGCAGGAATTCTTTTCGGGAAGCCCGGACGGAGTATGCAAATGGTGGGACATTCGTAATATGAGCGAACCCACTGACGAAATGATCATTGACATCGTAAAGTCCTCTTTCGATGTTCAGAGCATGGCCACGGCGAACGGGATAAGTACTCTTGAATATGAACCGACGATTCCTACACGATTCATGGTAGGCACAGAAAACGGCTTTATTATTAACGGCAATCGCAAAGGCAAAACTCCTATGGAGAAACTGCCAGCCAAGGTATCCCAAGCATAACTTATAACTGATTCTTTATATATTACGCGGATACAGATTTACATTATATCAAAATACGTTGTTTTCAGTTTGAAGCACACTTGGGGCCTGTGTGGTCGGTGGAACGCAATCCAGGATTCCTAAAGAATTTTTTGTCAGTGGGCGACTGGACGGTGCGTGTGTGGAGCGAAGAATGCCGCGAATCCGCTGTGTTGTGGTCGCCGCCACATCGCCAAAAGATCACCGCAGCTACCTGGAGTCCCACCCGGTTACTATTTCTTTCCTTCAGTGCCATAATTCTCAAGTTAAAAAATCTCGGACATTGTTGTTCATAGGTGAATGAAGGCTTGGCATACCTATCTATCAAAAATGTTAACATGTAATCATAGCATAAATCGAGTAATTTCAAGGATAAATAACAGACAAATGCAAAATGCCCGGAGGTAAGAGAAAATTTAATATGTATCAAGAGCTAGCTAGCGTTTCCTTTTGCAGATTATCGTTGATGTTAGTGACCCAGTGGGACGGAGTGCTTGCGGCGTGGGACCTATTGCGGCGTCAGCACATGCCATCTCTAGTGGCGCGCGTCTGCGAGGAGCCGTTACTGCGCGTACGCTTCCATGACGGGGTATGCGTATCAGTTGTATTCATTTAGAAAGCTTCATTGTTTCCGATTGTACCTGATATGACTCTATAGATATGTTATGTGCACTTACATACATAAGCCTTAGCAAAGTTTTTGACAATAATTTAATTTATGTCTTTTTGCGTAGGGATCTCTAGCCGCGTGTGGCAGCCGCAAGGGAAACATTTACATGGTTGAACTTTCACAGAGCATGACGCAGTCCGATAAAAATGATAAGGTCCTTTTAACAGCGGTAAGAGTAATAAAAATTAATTTCAAATATGTGCACTGCCTCGACTCGCCTGCCTCGTTGGTCGAGAGGTTGCAAGCGTGACTGCCGATCGGGAGGTCTTGGGTTCAAATCCCGGGTCGGGTACTATTGGATTTTTCTAATTTAGAATTTCTAGTAGTGACTTGGAGTCTGGATCAGTGCCCGCTGTATGGCAATAGTCTCACCACCTATTCCATGGGACTTAAGCGTAACTGGTAAAACGTGGGGGTGTAGTACACCCCTCTGCCTACCCCTTCCGTTACGTTCGTTTTTTATTTTTGGTTTTTGTCTTCATGGTAGTTAAAACAGAATCAAATAAAAAGTTATTAGAGGCAAAATATATTTTATTTTACTCACAATATGTTTCGTAATTCCTGGGCAATGAGTTTCCAAGGCCCGTGTAACGTGCGCTTGAAATAAAATTGCCATGTGTCATTTTCTTAAAAAATAATACTCATCTACATGCAAATATGTTATTTTAGGTTTTAGAAATGAAACCGTTTTAGTGTTTTCAGGTTACGTCTACTATGGAAGCGTACTATACATAGAATCGTAAACCGTGAAAACCGTAATACATCTAAACTTTTGTTTTATTGACACACACAAAACTTAATGACTTATTTATTAACTTTTGTGTGAAATAATTTGTAAGAGCTGTCTTTAGTTTTGTTACAAGTTATTTAATAAAAATTTAAATGAGAGAATGTAGCTATTTATCGTTAGTCACTATGTGTATAAAAATATATGATTACGTTCGTTAGTATAACAAAAAATTAACACGGAATAAGCGGCATTTGTTGCATATAACTTAAATCACATATACATAGGTACCTGTACTAAGCGAGCTAATGACACTAATAAACCCACTCCTGTTACCGATGTATCCCTAATAACCTTATACAGATAACTGACACTAATTGTCCTGTTTCTAACAGTACTAATTCTAGTCTTGTAGTCGGTTGCAGAAGTCTGTTGGCGGGAGCAGTCCTTCCGATTGACTGACTGACTCTTCACTTAAAAAAATACTACTTACATTGCAACTCCCTTCCTTCCGCTGTGCAGTTGCCCTTATCCATCACACAGTTGACGTAAACACTCAAAAGGCTTCTATTGTTGATTATTTCTTCTATATTCATGTTATCGAAACGATTCGTGTAATTGCCCCGAGGAGCCGCCGCACACAGCGCTACCAACACTGACAGACAAACGATCCACTTCATTCTGCAATTAATAACACACTTTTATATAACAATAGGCAAGTGGTAACTTTTAAAAAATTCGATAAAAATAAAGTCCAATTTAACCTAATAAAATTAAAGTACATATGTATACATATATAACAGCGTTAAACGTATAAATAGAAAGGCGCTAACAAATTGTCACGATGATAAAATAGTAATGTTTTTTCATCAGAATTTTAGGACTCTATATTGTACGTTACAAGGATAATGAAGAATCGAAGCTTTAATGAATGACTGATAATGTAATTTGACATTATTTTTATAATTAATTTAAAATTATTAATTTAACATAATAAATCTAACATAATTTAACATTAGTAATTTAACAATTGTATGAAAAGTAATACCTTTTTCGTCCGAAACGGCTTTTTTTCTAAATTGAACTTGACCGTTCGACTTTCCCCCAAGGATACAAATGGACACTAAAGACGCCAAGTTTTTATACATACATAAAAGTTTTGTAGCCGCAGACAAACTTGTTTTGGTATTAGTCATATGTAAGTGTTGCCGACTAACCGGACCTCGTCTCGTTTTCCTTTTATAAACCAGAAATTCTTTATACACATATATATATATATATATAATTCTTCCGCAG
>DWEE01003965.1:0-10060 GCA_018245755.1 Parelbella macleannani
GTTATAGTTTTTATTGTAAGTTCTTTGCATCCTATTAACCAACGAATTTTGAGTGTAACTACTCCTCACCTGGGAAATTGCAAACAGAGTTTTTGGTCCATGTCTGGTACGCAGTTTAGGAGCATAAAGACGTAGGGTTTTTGTAAGTAGATAATGCAGGGCAGTCTATGTAACCTAAGTATAGCCGATAAAATTGTGATATTGCCACATTGCATTACCTTTTTATAATTATTTTGGTATTAATATTATTGCGATTAATTTATTATGTGTGTAAATTTGTTCATACATTAAATTTCAAAAGGTTCAGGCAGATCATTATCATTAGCTTACCTCTGTCCTCTGCTGGGCATAGGCCTGTCTAATAGCATGCCACTAAGCTCGTCCTTCAGCTCTGTGAATCCAACCACTGCCGCCACTTTGTGATGATCATGACTTTAATCATATAATGGATATTAAAATGCTTATTTAAAAAAAAGTTTGTGTTTGCAATTCACACATGACAGAAGTGAGCCTTTTGAAAAGTAGCCTTCAAGACTTCTGAAAAGTTGAGATGGATATAGAGTATCAAGAGTATTAGGATAAGTGTAAAGTTTATTATTTTTCACCAAGCTTATAAAATAATTTTATATTGTAATGTCAAATTATATTACATCATATTTCTAATTTCCAATTCACAAAACTTTTCATGAAATGCTTTCCATGAAACAAATCGCATTGATTTCAGTGCATATTATTTCGTCTTGGAGAATGATTCTTTGATGTTTTAAAATGCAACATGATTTGCAGCATGAAATGCAACATATACCTTTATTCTGCAAATATTTTAGATAAATAAAGAAAAAAGAGATGTTCTATTTAACTTTCAAATAAAAATTCTAAGGTGTGTGTAGTCTACCAATCCACATTTGGCCACCATGGCAGACTATGCCCTTAGCCCTTTTCATTATGAGAAGAGACCCATATTCTAACAGTGGAATAAAGTAAGTAAAGCAAAGTAAGTAAATAGGATAAAGTAGCCGAACATTAATAAAAATTAAATTATATGCTTGTCAGTCATACAGCTACTGCATGATAGATGGCGGTGGTAGTAATTCGTTATAGAAATTAAATAGAATAAAATTGTTAATGCAATGTTCAACATACAAAGTATTTTTAAATAATACTATGCATATATAATACAACATAATTTCATATTGATATAACGTTTTGTGTTTTGTGATATCTATTTATACTTTTGTAATATTTCTACTGATTTTTATCAAAAATACTGTCATTGTGTTGTTTGAATAGATTTTCAAATTTTAGGCTTGAAATCCCGGCATCACTGTGTTTTCATACCGCTTCGTTTATGTAAGCAAAATCGTGGCCACAGGACGTACGTATGTAACAAAATATGTGGCAAGATAAATTTTTACACAGAATTGACTGAAATATAACTTATACGTTTTGTAAAATCAGTAAAAGTGTTGGCTCTTTTTGTATATAGAAATATTACAATATGAAATTACGTTTTTGATTCAACCCAAACACTAGAATAGTATTATGAGCACCGCACTATTCACTAAGAGATGGCGTTGCACTCATGAAACAAACTACGAAGTTAACAATCTTTCATGAATGAAACCTTTTTCGTATTTAAGGACTTAGCAGTCTTTTAAAACAGACTAATCCGAATATTATATTGTTAACGCAATGCAAGGACTTTCTGACCGCAACTCTTTTTAAATCCAGATGGGTTGCTCTTCTGTCAAAATGAGGAGAGGGTTTGTTTTGTCCAATATGATGTAATATATAGATACGACGTGACACCAAGCTGTTATAGCGGTGAAATTCCATAAGAGGTCAATGAAAAATAGCGTCTAACCAAGTATTTGCAGGATTTATTCTTGTATATATGTAATCGGAATCTCGGAAACGGTTATTAGGATTTTCTTGAAATTTAGTGTGCAGGAGGTTTCGGGGGCGATAAATCGATCTAGCTAGGTTTCATTTTTAGAAAACGTCGTTTATCCCTGTTTTTAGACAATGAAAAACAGCTACAATATCACTAGAACCAGAGGACCACGGTTCGAGTCCGAATGTCTCCAGTCCGATCATTTTTTTCCCTTTTTTAAGTTCCTTCTTTTGTGAGAAAAATCTTTTATTGGGGACCTTAATCAACGCATCTAATTCGTATATAAGAAAAAAAATTACCGAGCTAAGTTGCGTCATCCAAGTAGATACTGTCATTTAATCGCATCGCACATAAGCAATGTTCTATTACTATACTATCACACATAAGCAATGTTCTATTACTATACTATCGCACATAAGCAATGTTCTATTACTATACTATCGCACATAAGCAATGTACTATTGTTGGGTTATTCTAAAGAAACGTACCTGGTTTTCGATGTTGTACTAGACTGCACTATATTATTTATTTTCTTTAACATGATATAAATAAAAATTTATTAGTGATAAAAAGTGTTTTTTGACAAAGACCTACACGTCTTTGTACCTATTTATTTTGTTTCAGTCAAATATAAGATTCATTTATATCCTGTTAGGTTAGGCTCCGTTATTTTCAGTTGTTAAACAACAACGGCTCCGTTAGTTTCAAGTGTGTTGTAGGCACATGTACGAGACCATCTGTTATAGTCAATATCCTATCACGGCAAATATGACAGTTATGGGAAATATACCTAGTCTGGCTGAATATCCCAAATATCATCAAATATACAGAGAGTTCTTAACTTCAAGTAGGTACTTAGTTTGCAAACCGGTATGCTTACTTGTATCCCATAAACTAAAAAACAGATTTTCTTTTCAGCTACACACTAAATTTGTTTTCTCGATATTAACTTTCCGTTCCTGGTGCTGCTGCAAGACATCTCTTTAAACGCAAAGCAGCGCCAATGTACAAAATTCACTTACTATTATTTTTGTTTCTAATAGGTTTATTATCTGTGCACAATTTTTTAAATAAATAAACAAATTCCAACGATTCCCAAACGTGATGTTTGACACATGTAGCTACATGATTCTATTGTATGCTATTTGCTGCTTCTGAATGTCTGATACATTTATTAGGCAAACGGACTCTACTGAAGCTACATTATAAAGCATTTTACATTAAGTCGTTCGAGAACGTAGTACCTAAAATGAAAAACACCTCTAATTTGTAAATTATCAGTATCTTACCAAACTTAACATAACATAATGACTTAAAGATAATATGAAAACAGTTAGTAAGAATCTATATTCAAAAATTCAAAGAAATAGGTGTACGACAAATTTCCTGAAGTTGAACCATAATATTATGTATGGGTATAAATTATTCTGCAGAGATTAGGTGCGATTGTGAAATATTAATAGGTTGTACTTTCTCATCTTGTACAGGATTTGTAAATTAGTTTTTTCAAAATTTTTGTGAACGTAAAAACCCCTTTTGATTCCAAATAACATAGATTTAGTGTCTTCCGAGCGCTATTATCCAATTGTATTGGCGCACGGTAAGACTGTAAATGTTGTTATCATTTAGGTATAATGTTCAAAACACTGGCTTAAGCGTTAGTTTTGAAACAAATTTCTTTACAAGAATTCTGAACCATCTACTTACCATCAACATACTTACCAACAACTTAGGTATAGATTATACATCATTTTATATCTACAAACTGTTACTAATTAAACCTAAAAATTACAGTGCATTGGAATTTATTAGAAACCTATCATAACTACAATCGCATTACCTACGCGCATATACATAAGTATATTCTTGTTAAATTGAAGGCAGTTTCGAGCGAAAAGCATCGCATTGATACTTTGACGAAGATAAAAAGAAAACGAGCAAGAGAAAATCTTTGATAAAAATATTTTCTATGCGATCTGCGATTACATAACGATATATGTATGTAATATAACGGGCATTTACGATGAGCTGTTATTATTATGATGTAACACCTACCAAATCATTTTGGGAGGAAGATTTGTCAGTTGGCCAGATATATGACACTGTTGAAAATGCTAGAAACAAAACTATAATACATGAAACAACAGAGCTTTGGCATGTGAAATGAATGACAAATAATGTTACAGTTATTACTATTTTTTAATATTAAAATATTATACGACAAGAATGTTTAGTTAAGGGGAAGACACTTTATGAGTCAACGCCCCCGAAGCAACAGTTTGGCTTAAATCCAAAGCACTACCCAAGTTTTGAAAGTTTCCTTTTGGCGTCCTGTGCAGCTGCCACATGCTCAGTATTAAATATTACAACGCACTAATTAATAACACTTTTCCCATTCACTTTTTCCATTATTTTCATTTGGTATTCTCCCTTTTAATGCAAACAGAAATGAGATTTCTTTATCATGTTCTTTCTAAAATTTTAGATATTTTTGTCAAGTGCACATTCTCTTCCACAGAGCTGAGTAAGATTTGGACATTACGTAGAAACAAGCGAAGAACCTGTAGACTAACGTTGTGACAAAGCGGTATACCAGTAATTTAAAGTAGATTGATAACGATTGATCTCATCATAAACAACTGACCATAATCAATATATACAGTTATTTTGAGTTGTGATAGAATATACATATTATGTGTGAACAGTTGATGTGTCGCAGTGACCATTAAGCACTTTTGTATCGTCGTATTTCTACGGGGGCTACAATCGAGTAAAGTAAAATGCCACCTCTTATTATGGTGTTGTAACAATGTTAGACGGCACCGGATTTTGAAGTCTGCATCGTTGCTAACCATTACACTTACGTGAAAAAACAAACTCATCTATAAAATAATAATTAGTACCTACCTAATGAATATTGATCTCATCTTAATTATATGAAACAATTCTACAATAACACAAACTGAAAATTTCCATCATTTACTTTACCTCAACACCGTCAAGTCAATTAATTATCTGAAGGTCCTCGGATAATGACCTATTTGGTAACAATTCAAGAAACCATAAAATACATGTGTACTGTACTAGTTCATTTTCTACGTCGTTAAATTTGACGACCCCTAACTAATCGACTTCTTATGCCCTAACATTCAAAGATACAATTCCCCAATACAGCAGTGACAGGCCAGTGGTTTACAACGTGCGTTTTAAGATTAAATATCACTAGCTATAAAAGCAAAGGAAAACATCGTGAGAAAACCTGAACAGCTTGCAGTTAACAATTAACCAGAGCCATGTGTTCCAACAGTGGAATGATAAATGGGTCGTGAATGAGAGCAATAAGGGTAAGTCTAGGGCACAGAATTCCAAAAATCAAGTTTCGCACGAACAAATATGTTTTTATATAGATGTTAATGCGACAATAATTAACATGAAAAATTTAACGACATGGAAGCCCCATGGAGTCTTGTATGGATTGATGTCAACCGAAGATGACTGTAATTAGTAACCCATTCATGGTTAGAATAAGAATAGATGATAATTTCGTGTCGTAATTTGTAGACGTCTATTGAGTTCGTCAATTGAAACAAGGTGTAATTGCCTCATTTGGTCTGTAGATAACGATAAAAGATATTACGTTTCAATTTCTTCTTCAAATATCGAGTTTTGATTTCGTCCAAAATATACGTATTTTAATGAGCAAATTATGCTTTGAGTGTTGAGAATGTAATGATATTTCGGGACAGTATTACATTATAACTGTTTAATGAAGGTTTTGCCTACAATATCCTCCCATATAAGGTTCGGTCCTATAAAAAATTTAAATAACTCATATTTGGTTTAGAAGTTTTTATTCGCTTGAGAAGTCTTTGAAATAGACGTGCATGTGTCAATAGGGCGATGAATGTAGTAGAAACATGGCAGGCCTGTGAGGATAGATACGAGTAGGATAGTTAAAACTTGGAGCTCTCTGTCTTCCCCGTAAGGGACCTGGTATAATGATATGTTATACAATTGTCTTGCCGACATAATTTTTATTTTACATATTAATACAAATTATCTATTTTATATTCTTAAACCCTATCTAAGAGGGCTCATTTTAATATATCTTTTAACATAGTTTGCATTGATAATTTTTTAAATGATATGCTCTTACGCCCCAAAGTTCAGGGAGAATATTTTAATCCGGGGGAGGGGGAGGAGGGATTAGATTACAGGGAGCTTGTGCCACCCTATAGTGGGTGTTATTTTAATTATGGCTGTTATGCATTTTTATTGTAACAGAAATATGGTTCTTTTTCTTCTGTTTGGTCAAGATGACTGAATCATGTTACTTTATTAAGAAATAGAAAGACACATAAACATTATGATTCACGCCCATTTAATTGAAACCATATCCCTTTAAGCTCTGTTTCTGTCGGATGACAAGACATCGATCAACAGTACGATTACATATTTACATTTTTGATTTGTTTTATACATATTATTATATGGAAAAATAAACTAAAAGGGCTGTTATTAACAAGGAAGGTACAGTCGCTGGTCGAGGTGCAGATACAGATTGCTAATTATACCAATCAAAACTTGCCACATCCTGTCTTAGCATCGGGGCCGCTAAACGCGAAGCTACTGAATGATTATTTTTGCGCGGCACATTGCCTCTGATACTGTGCGAAGGGAGCATTTCCAAGGTCAATACGCTTTGATTTTAGTATCTATTGGTCACTCTACATTCATGTTGACGTTAATTAAACATATGTATCTAGTAATAAATATAGTAACGGAATTAAATGTCAATACTTTTAATTTAGGTGACATCGGGCTTGAAGTATCTGAAGGAGTAGGCAGAGGAGTGTTAACACTCCTACGTTTCACCAGTTTCATTCGCTACTCACCATGAAATAGATGGAAAACCTATTACCATACGCCGGGCACATACCCATACCTCGGGGCACTGCTATACATTTATACTAGAAAAATCCAATAGTAACTAACCATCCAGCAATATTCCAGCAGCGATCCTACAATGCAATACAACGTATTGTATAGTCAGATAAGATGTGCTATTAGCCTAGACAGTATAAGTTTGAGTTAGCCCTGTTCCAAACAAATTGTTTAAACAACAATTTCTTTCGCAATGGACATAATTGCAGGGAATGAAGTGCCTCTCACCTATGTTTGGGACCAATATTTGAATTTGTGAGTGAGCAATATGAACGCGTCCGCAACCCTGACTCGGTTACAAATTGCAACAGCTGTGTGCAGTGCAGCCAGGCCGGGAACGATCGACTATTGGGAGGGGGATAACGGCAAATTTTCACGAATGTTTCCGAGCTTTGAGGGGAACACATTAAGCCGTTAATCCCGGCTATTATCCTTAAACATCATAATGGTCTAAATTTTAGTCCCTGCTAAGTCAGAGCAGTGATAGCCTAGTGGTTAAAAATTCAGCCTCTCACTCCGATGGTGCTGAGTTCAAATCCATGGCGCGGACTGCTTTATAAAAGTGCGTTTTAAGTTTAAATATCACTTGCTAATGGTGAAGGAAAACATCCTGAGGAAACCTGCACAGCTTAGAATTTATTAAAAAAAATAAAAAAATAAATCTGAGGTGTGTGAAGTCTGCCAACCCGCACTTGGCCAGCGTGGCAGACCTTAACCCTCTCAATATGAGAGGAGACCCATATTCCAACAGTGAAATGACAAATGGGTCGATTATTATTATTGTTTTATTAAGTCAGAAAGAAGTAGTGCTGTCTTCTTTCAGATCTAGTGATTTAGATATGGGCGAATCCTCTCCACCTGGCAACCACACTTATGTACCTGTTGTAAGTCTTCTGCCAGAAGTTATCAGGGTGGTTTATATGCAAGACGTGTGACCGCCGCTAAGAAAAGTTGCTCGCAATCCTGTTTTATTTCGATGGCTACAGGGCTCCGCTCCGATCTCACAAACATTATCGTCTAATTTAAAGAAAAAAGTTACACGGCTATAAAAAGCAGTTCAGAGGGTGCAAGTCATACAAAATATAATAATAAACTTACTTATAAGAACTTGAACGTTTTATACAACAATAGCAACGGGTAACAAAAAATTTTTAATGTAAAAGATATTATTTGCTTAATTTAAGAAACTAGGTCACTGCGGCTTTAAAGTTACGTAAGCATCATTGACGTAAGCAGAGCTTTTACCTGTGTGCGTCGTAATACTGTGTACATGTGTATCGTAATACTGTGTACGTGTGCATCGTAATACTGTGTACGTGTGCATCGTAATACTGTGTACGTGTGCATCGTAATACTGTGCACGTGTGCGTCCGTGCCAGGGCCGTAACTGAAAACACATTATATAACAGATTTGTGCATGAAGTTACGAAAAGCTTTTGACGGAATTTCTTTGTTTTACGGTTAATGGTATATATAGCCTATAATAATTTCATTCAACATGATGATCAAAAGTAATTTAAGATGCTTCATAGGTATCTTACGAGTCTATGTAACCTATCACTCTGCGAGTATCTTGGCATTTATGCTACATATAAGACGTGGCAGAAACGTGTACTTTACCGTCGTGTTCGGCGACTAGCATTTTTATATATCTTGCTATAACGGTGAAGAAAAAATATCCTGAAGAAATCTTAGAGCTTACAAAAAAATCTATAATAGATTTTTTTGTAAGCTTGTAAGTTGGGCTGTCGTGGCCAGACTATGCCCTCAATCCGCGTATTCCGTAGGAGATCCATGTTTCACCAGCGGAATTGCAGAAGATTCTAGAGAAAAAAAATTATGTATATCTGTCCTTAATGAGCTGCTCACTCAATGTATAAAACCATTTTATTTCTTATGTAACATTGTTGTAAGTACTAACGGATCCGTATGACGTAAATGCGCGGGAAATGCGGGGATTGTATTGTGCGCACCCTAGCTGATTGGTCCACGCATTTCACCCTGGCCCCGCCCCTGAGTCTAGTTCTCTCGCCAGCTTCGAGCCCTGAACAGTCGCCGCTCGGAGCTCACAAGGTAAGGATCTATACCACAGTACACCATAAGTCTCTTACGAGATGAAATTCTGGCAATTATCAGTGGCAATAAAAAATTTTTTTTTGTGTCAGATAGAGAAACAGGAGTTTGCCTCCAGCCAAGCCAGCACAGCGGACGCAAGGATGCAGAGCACCGAGCAGAGAAACTCCGGCAGAACACCCACGGTCTCCTACAGCTTCAGCCAAGGTGTGATGCCGCCTCCTGTTCAAGTTCCTCGAAAGAGGTAAGTGGATTTTAATGTAATTTACTGTTTTTCAGGCTTTATTGTGTTTTTAATAATTACGGTACAATAATCGCGATTATTAGTGTAAATTAGAGTCGAGAAGATATTATTTTCAATTCCTACAAGTGAAGTTCTAAAATTAAAATAAAATATTTTTACGGCATTCTAATAAGTTCTTAATTTATTTTGTGAAATGATTGCGGAATTTTTCTTTTAACTTTTGATTGACTTCAGTTATTTTAAAAATTAAAATACGACATTTTTAAGTGAATATAAAAAAATGAAATGAATATAAAAAAATGAAATGAATTTAAAAACGATACTTTTAGGTGAATTTAACGGATTATTAAATTGTATAATTAATTATATGTACTGGTGAAACGTGGGAGTGTACTACACTCGTCTGCCTACCCCTTCGGGGATTACAGGCATGATGTCACGTTTTATTAAATTGTATATGGAACAATTTGGGGTAGAATTTTTTTTTCGATTCACTCAAGTGTTATAAAGTGACTGTTATAAAATCGTGTTTAAAACGAGATTTTTTTGTCTAATGGCACCTTGAATGAAAAATATTTTCCAAATTAAAAACTAAAAAACTATCGTGAGAACATGATTCAACTAATATATCAACAAAGACAAAATCTTTGTCAAAATTTTAAAAGAGTTCGTTGAGTTTGAATATTTTAAAAGAGTTCAGAAGAAAGATAAAATAATTTCAAAGTTAATGTACAAATATTAAAAAAAAATGTATATTAATAATTGGTTATTCGAAATTTTTGGTACTCACTTTAATTAAATTTTTTTTTTTTTTTTTTTTTTTTTTTTTCAAATCAAATATATTTATTTGCAAGAACAAGGGTACAGACAAGTTGTTACAAGTTTCATTGTACATAGATTCACCA
>DWEE01003966.1:0-10060 GCA_018245755.1 Parelbella macleannani
ACCACTAGGCTACCACTGCATTTATTTTATTTATTATGTATTCATTTTAAAGATTCATTTATCAGTATAATTATAACGTTATTAAATTATTACGAACTTAAATACTCAACTGAATTCTAAGGTGTGTGGTTGCCTTACGTTTTCCTTTACCGTGACCAACATTCGGAAGTAAGCTTTAGGTGTAGGTACATCAGCTACAAAGATTTATTACAGTAATGAAGCACAAATATTTAGATTTGAATAAAATAATATATTAACATTTAATAGGGAGGTGTCAGCCGCAGCCTGCCAGTGTAGAATTTTAATGATTGCTTGGTATATTGGAATTATTCCTATAAGTATATATTATACACATGCATGTAATATATATTATATGCCAGCTTATTAACTAGTATGCGTAGAATTTATCAATAGCTCTCAAGTGCAGTGGATCTGTCAAGGTCGCAAGGACTCGGTCTACTCTCTAATGCATAAGTATAGTTTAACTGATGAGATCAGTAAACTAACAGGACGCAACAAGTGACAAGTGAGGATAGGAATAATATTACCGACCTTGAATAGGACTTTACCGATAACTTTAATGTTATTATAATTGTGACCGTCTCGTGGTGACCCCAGCTGCGATTGTCGTGAAAGGCGCAGTCGTGAGCCGCGCATTTATATTTAGCGTGGCCAGGTGCGTTCGGAAACTAAATGTCACACTCATATACTGTCTAGATAACATTAAACCACCAGTTACTTACTTGACTCCATGTTATATACATAAACTTCAAAACAAGGGTGAATAGGCCTTTCCTAGCCATGCGTGTTCCATTTTAGAATATATCTGCGCTCTCCAGCAAAAAGTATCACGGCTAAATGCTGGGCTTTCATGTGATAATACAACTGTATGGAGAATTTATACTTATAACATTTTGGGATCGACCATTATTTTCATTTCAGTTTAATTAATAGATATCATCAATGAAGGTAACTTAAGAGAATTAATTAATTAATTTGTCACTCGGTGTTCTCAGCCTACCTCCAAAGGTCCTGGCGTGAACATGTAATAATAATAAGCGAGGCCTTTGCGGTCCGTGATAAGACTGTTAGTTGCCTTAAAGAGTCAACGCTACATCATCAATTCGTTTCTTATTAATGCGCTCTCATTGTACTTACATGTTTTATTCGGGCAGGATTCTAGATATATTTATTGTTTTTCTGTCGTGCGCTAGGGCTGTACCTTAGCAACATAGACAACAATCTATCTAAACAATCCCTGCTTTTAATAACCTCACAAAACCATAGACAATTCTCAATATTTTTGTTAAAATAAAGTACGTATTACTGTATTGTTGTATGAAATAGATGTACAAATGTTTGACTTAGCTCATAACACAGACGTTTATTTAACAAACAATTGTCAAAAAAGCATGATAATTTGCAAATCGCCCCACATAATGACATACTAGTTTGCCTGTTCTTTACGTAAACAGAAGTACGGACTTGTGCAATGTACACAGTAGTCAAGTTCGTCTGATATATAAAATTATATTGTGAAGTAAAGTATTTATTGTAACTAAATGAATTAAATGGATCTACACCCTTTCATTTTAATAAAGACCCTTTTACTGTCCATTTCTATTTAAAATGGGAGTCTATCTGACAAGTATAGTACATTGGGGACCATTGTAATATTGTCCCTTTGATCCTGAGATTAGAATCTGAAGATTGAACCAAATAT
Source organism: Parelbella macleannani (assembly GCA_018245755.1). Classification (NCBI taxonomy): domain Eukaryota; kingdom Metazoa; phylum Arthropoda; class Insecta; order Lepidoptera; family Hesperiidae; genus Parelbella; species Parelbella macleannani. The sequence goes on from DWEE01003966.1 coordinate 1,724, forward strand.
CGTAGTATGTACATTAGAAATCATTGTAACATTGACCAAATGGTCCTGAGATTGGTGAACCTGAAGAATGAATCGGAAGTGTGAGTTCTATTCTCATTCAGAACAAATAATAATCTGACAAAAATATATGTGTACGGATGATTATAATATAAGTATGTATCTATGTATATGTAAGTACATATGAATATTGTTTATCAACCATAATATAACACAAACTGTCTGTCTGTGTCTGTGACTGACTGAAAAATTTATTCCTTACTAACAAAATACCAAAATCACCTAGACCAACGGCCGGTGTTGCCATATTGCTAACACTAGACTCCCGTATAATGGCACATATATACATGTTATGAAGGTATAATTTGAAAACAATATAACATAGCCACAAAAAACATAACTATTATCAACTTAGTGGTAATTATTTTATTTATTCTAATCGCATAATAATAGCACGCGCTTTGTTGAATCACAAACACTTTGTATGGCAGTCACAAGGACATGTGTACATATGTATGAAACACAGTCATTTTAACAATATAACATCCAGTCTTTATTTCCCCGAAAAGATAGGCAGAGGAGTGGAGTACTCCTACTTTTCATTAGTTTTGTTATAAGTCACATGCAATAGGAGACGGCCTATTGCCATACACCGGGCACAGTTTTATAAATTCTTTAACATTTACACCTTTTCTTGGTAGTTTTGATAAAAAAAAGGTTACGTATTATCTTCTAGGGAATTAAAAAGTGATCCAGTCTAGCGAGACAGTAACGGATTAGGCAGAGAACATCGATTGCCAAATATAATTCATACAACCCTTCTTTTCATTGACTTTTTAATTGCATAATATATTTACTTAATAATTGAATAATTAATAGTTAATGCTGAGTAATATGGAGTAGTACATATAAACATACGTACATATTATGTTATAATGTATGCAAAACGAATGTTACTGTGACATGGATACAAGTGTAGGCTTGTGAAGTAAACAGATCGGCATGCGTCATACTGTCATATCGATATGGGATTTGATAGGCAATGAATGAATGATCACATTGGCAATGAAGGAACGATTACAATGACATCACTATTTAATAATATAGAGCTCATAACCGTCACGGGTGATATAAGTTATGCAATGAGACTTACTAAGCAATGCCTAGGTTTATGGATCATTAAAGGCATTTCGAGAGTGCTACCTTGCAGCTAAGGATATTTTAGTTTGTCATTCGTTCTGGAGTTCAATATGTGTGAGTTAAAGGTACTTCAGTAAGAGAATGGTTTGAGGAGAGAGCTGCATCTAGGCGTGAGGTGTTAAAAGGTCATAAGTAACATTATCATGTCACGTCTAGCGTTGCACTTCTACACACACGACACTACACATGTCTGAATAAATATTATAGTTCTGTACCTAAATATCTTGGTTCTTTAAATGGTGTAATTTGAGGTTATTAAACAACAAAATCACATTCAGACGAGCAAGTATTTTTCTATACCTAAAGAAGTCATATAGATATAATACTGAACCTTCGTTTAGTTTGGGCAAAGAGCTATAAAAATATGTTAAGTGATTTCCCGCGTATATTCGACGCCATTTTGAAATTACTAGATCGATTTGGACTGTAAACTATAATAGAACATAATGCAGATTTTATTATTGTATTTTCGTAGATATTAACGCCATCTGTCAAAATATTGAAATCATCAATATTTTTTATCGTTTCTCTTTTTAATAAATGTATACCTAATTAAAGTCATTGTTTCATGTAACTACATATTTATACATGTGTTGTTAATTAAACAAATATAACGAACACAAAAACTGTAAATGTATTTTTTGTTAGTGAGCAAAACAAATCTCTTGTTTCGTTGGTATTTAGCGGAACGACACGTCAAAACATTTGGCGCCATTTTTCAAGGTCTATTCACGAGTCATTAGCGCTCCGGCGACCAACGCTCGCTTTGACGTAATTTACGTAACTTGAGAGAAGACGAAGCTACCGAATTTCAAAGTAATAATACGAGTAGTTAATCAATTTTAATTTACCGTTCCTCGCGTACAATTACAGGCCACAATTATATCATCGTTGTGTAATTCTTTAAAAATAAACTTTTAAGTCTCCAAACCGACGAGACGTGCGTGTACGAAAAGTTTAATGAATATAGAAGCACGTCAGCATTGCGGCCAAATACTTTGCTGTCATATAAAATAAATATGAGATGTCCAAGTTGGCGGTTATTTTCATTTTGTTTTTATTTAAAATTAAAAGTAAATAAAAAAAAATAATTTATTTGGCACTCGGTCTTCTCTACTTGACATGTAATGGGCCTGGCGAGACCATGTAATAATAACTTCCGGTTTATCTTGATTATACGTAATTTTATGTGAACAGGGTGACAAATAAGTGGACAACAGTTATAGGTAGCTACGGCCTCTAATGGTTAACAACATCTAACCTCGATCAGGACTGTAGGAGGACTATTAGTGTTAGTTAATTCAGTTAGAGCTAGACAGTTGTTAACTAGACTTTAAAGCAGTTAGTATCAATTAAATACTGAAAATAAAACAAGGTACCACCCACAAAATACTACCCACAGTATTTTTGGTTCTTTACACAGACAGTGCATACATTTTAGTAGGTAGGCATTAACAAATATAAACAGACTTATATAGAATGATCGAAACTAGGATATCTCGATCAGAGGTCGCGATTGCCACAGACGATGCAGTTATAAATCGAGATAACTCAGTATTATTCGTTTTACGTTTTCTATCGAGTTTTGTCAATGACAGCTAGAGCTCGTCACTCGATGACGCCGGTGACGCCATCACGCGAATATTTCGATTTAAATGTCGATGATAAAGAACCATGAGTCACTCTGTGTCACTTTATTATCCTCTTAACTTGTTAGCTTAGAACAGTCTTTTTGTTTATTAAATTATCATTACACATATGCATAACTTTACAGACATTTTATAAGAAGAATAGGTCAAAGGTACGAGTAACTTTAGTAGATAAGCTTGTATGAAGACATCTTCATTTTCAAGTACATATATATGACGCTCTAAAAAATCTGTCCGGGGTTAAAAATATGATAGCCAGTGATCATAGAGCATAGAAAATTCTGAATAATTATTTTTGGTAAAGTAATGGTGAAACGTGCGAGTGTTCTACACCCCAGTCCTTACCCTGCGGGGTAAACAGGCTTTACGTAAGAAACAAAATACGGATTTAAAATGATGTCAAGTTGTCAGCCATCTTGCATAATACCTTTATGTTGGTGTTAAATGTTATTGCGTTATGCCAATAAAGTTGTTGGTGCCGTATATCATTCGCTTGTGACCTAAAAAAAAATAAGTTAAATATATGAAGTTCATTATTCTTGGCGCTGTACAGAGTAGTGTGACGACAGAGCGCGCTATATTTGACAATTTGATTTCAAAAATTTTCCGTTGAAATGGGAAATATTTCGAAATTTTTAGGGGTACCGTGCACGTTTTTGTTGACAATTCGTATATATGTAGATGTATTGAGTGTGTGTACATTTATGTATTGTACACTTATTCATCATTGAAATACGACAAGACTGCAGACTTTAAGCGGTCACTGTAACGTAGTGCTAGAGTTGTATCCTAACTTACATCGTTTTTAAAATGTTCTCTTACGTAAAGAATTAAAATTTAAACACTAATATACAATAATATACTAAATTAGGTGCAATTAAACATGCTTTATGTTAAAAAATGTGTTTGGTTATAAATGAGAATGTATTATACTCAGACAGCTTTTTTGTAAATGTAAATATCGTGTTGAAAGCTGTACGTTTAAGATAGTAATCTCGTAAATGATATGGTATCTGCGAGTCCACAGTGAGATGCTGCAATGACACGTACGCGATTGTTGGAAATAATATTGTGATTATGCCATATTAGTAGACTACGTGAATTCAGTATTCATAAGCTGTCATTCCCCTTTCAATACATATTAAAAATATTTTATCTTGTCTATTTAACTGAACATTTTTCACTTCGCTTAGCCCGCACGTTGACTAATAGAGAAATGCGAAACGAAATCCACCTTCTATATCGTTTAATCATAGCGTGGTGTATATTATTATCGTGCGAGGTTCCTTTATGGGATGAGCAGAGAATATCGATTACCAAATTACATTAATATGGTGTAACCTTTATGGGATAAGCAGAGAATGTCGAGTATCAAATGACCTTAATAGTGTGTAACATAACATAACAACACACTTGTATGTCCTCGTAGGGGCAGTCAGAGGAGTGTAGAAGGTAGGTACTCCCACTTTACACCAGTTACCATATATACCATATCGTTTCAGAAGAAGACCAGATAAATGCTGTCACCTCTGTTGTAACTGATCTATGGAAGCGCAAACCTAAAAACTTCTAAGAATAGATGTATTTTATAAATTCGCATACCGCGCGCTCATATAGCGAAGTTAATTTATAATGTCCGCGGACCGGCAGCTTTAGGTTCAATTTCCACTAGCGCAGAGATGTAGCGAAACGTGGTAACGTATGCCCACACTTTGATAATAATATATTGAGATCTTTCACCATTTCCTAACGTGTAAATTTGTATACAGAAATTTGACAATACAGTGTACATTTTCTTCGAGATCGACGAGAGAATTCCCGCGGCGCTGTGCGCTGTTACTTTTTGTATACAAAATTGCACGATAAGTAATGGCGATAGAACTCAATATTTTATTTAAATGGAACTATATTATATTGAAGTGGAAGTAGCTTCGCGTCGAGTCTGCGCTAGTGGGAATTGAGACTTAGGTACACCGTCTTCAGCACAAAATTAAAACATTTATCAATATTACCTGCCATTGGCATTTTAATGGAGCAATTTTATGGCATTGGTATTTATGTATATGTATGTAAATACAACTAAACGTATCGCCTGTTGACTGGCCTGTTGATTCGTAGGATAGTGGACTTGAGTGCGGGCCGGGAATCGTCGATTCAATTCTCACATAGATAAATGTTTGTGTGATGACCAGAATTATTCTTGTATGAATATATACTTATATTTATATATATTTATATGTATAATTATATGTAGTATGACAGCTAATTAGATTTAATAGCATAGACTTCCAGTTTGTAATTACACGGCCATGTGAAATATATAATGTTTATTTATTTATTTATTTAATAGTTGTGGTCGTTCTATATACACGTTAATACGATTTTTAAAATGTTACCAGAAAATTAATTCAAGATTTATGCTTTATCGTAACGATTATTTACTTTGCATAATTATTGTACCTACCTTGAATTTAATTTGTTTTATTCGACATTTAAAATATTAATAATAAAAATACTGACACTAGAAATATCTTGTATTTAAAATATGAAACACATTTACGGAGTTTTTTTATGTATAGGTACATATATTATAAATGAATAATTATCAAAATTATGTAAAAATGTTTTATAATGGAGGACATTAGAAACACATTTTTAACGAAACATGTCTAGTAGGTATTTATTGTATTAGATCCATTTAAGATTAATTTTACTACATGTAATATTTATACCGTTTCTTTAAGGATGTTTATCCGATCTTAAAACAATAAATCTGTACACCAAAACAATACAAATATAGACCCACACGGCAAATTAATTTTTTGTCGATACAATGTAAGGCACATACAAGGTCGCCACGTAAATAAATAAACGTGACGTCACGCCGTTGTCACCGAATTTAAATTTCGAATCAATCGTAGTCGTTAAAAACATATTATAAAAACGCATGCGTCCTGAATTTGAATATGGAATGTTTGTGTCTTTTCCTTCCTAACTGTTATCAACTGATTAATTTGCTTTATTATTTACTCGTATTATACCATCTCGCAAGGCCTCTTGTGGGGTTCGCAGAGTGCACCGACAAATATCTTTGTCCTTAGAGCCCTGCATTTGCTTGTTGCATACCTATTCATTATTATAGTCATACACGTACACCGGTTTCGGTTTTGGTTTCGGTCGGATTCGGTTTGGTCATACTTGTTCGGGTGCGTTCTCGTAGGAAAATCAGATTTTCCCGACAAAAAATGTTTGCTACATACTATCCTCAATAATAGTCTTCTCCATATCAAAATTTAATTGAAATAACTATTAATTGGGTTTTAAGTTTCAAATTATATCCATACAAAAAGTTTTTTTTTTTTATGTATTGCGCACGGACGAGTGTGAGATTTAGCTTAGTTTATGTTAATATACAGAAGCAGTACAGAAAACTGAAAGTATTAAATACATTAAACGAAATATAAAATGGGTAAAACATTTTTAATCTACATTAATACTGTCAATGTCAAACACATATTAATCTATGGTCAAACAGCATAAATATTCATAGAGGATTCCCCTTTGACATTAGACCATTAATAACTGTTAAATTTAAAAATTTAATGAATTAGTCGCATTCCGCCACCGGGCGATCTCTAGTAGGTAATAGATAAATATCATGTAGTGATCTCACTACTGTAGAATGAAGTCGGAATCCCAAACCACGGTAACGAGTTGCTTCATATTATGCAGCTTCTTCATCTAGGACAATGTCAATTTATTAATTAAATCTGATAGTTTATATCCATAAATTTTATATTTCATGTCTATTAAAGTAGTTTTAGTAAAATTATATTTATTTACACTTTTAATATATTCACATTTTTATTTAAAAAATCATTTCGCAATTATTTCATATGTGTTGACTGCCTCGATGGTCAAACGGTTGCAAGCGCGACTGCCGAACGGGAGGTCCTGGGTTCAAATCCCGGGTCGGGTACTATTGGATTTATCTAATTTAGAATTTCTAATAGTGACTCGGAGTCTGGATCAGAGCCCGGTCGGTATACGTATGGCAATAGGCTCACCACTTATTCTATGGGACTCAAACGTAACTGGTTAATTAAACATGGGTGTGTACTACACCCCTCTGCCTACCTCTTCGGAGATTACAGGCGTGATGTAACATTATGTTTTTCTTCAAAAGAAGCTACTTACTTCTTAAAATTAAAACAGAGGTAAAACAAAGGTCATTGGCGGATATTTAAATACTCGAAGAAAAGGCTAGATCGGTCGTAACATTTTCTAATGGCTGCTCGTGTATCGAGCCTTCATAGAGCCGGTATATTTGCATTAGACATTAACTGTGTTACGAAGGAAATGTTACTTTGATAGCATATTTATTTCGAACGTTCCTCATAATGTACATGTCTTTATATGTCATGTTTCGTTGCATAATTTCCGCGATTACATTAAGAGATGATTCAAAAGCGCTTCAGTGAAACAATTTGAAAAATATAGGTAATGTGGTTAGGTGACTTTGATAGCAATATTATATAGAATGTGACTCTTAATATATCTATAAGTGATAAGCCTATAGGTATTTCCCATCGAGACAGACTATCATTCTTTGCGCTTTTGCCTCTTTTATTAAAGATATTTATGATATCTTGGATGTGATCGAACTACATTCAGCCAAGCCGAGAACAGGATGCGATGGCGTTTATCACGGGAAGCCTGTAACCAGCCGTGGACTGAGATTGAATGATGATGACGTACATTTAAGACTACCTTATATTATTCCATTACATACACACGCTTTGTATTTACCATTAAGAAATCAGTTGATATGGAAACGATCAAGATGGAGATCGATCGATCAAGATCAAGTATCAAGAATATTTAACTTACGTAAGAATCGATATTAACTGATTGGCAGCTGTAAACATTGATTACGGATAGTTGTATCGATGATTCAAAGGCAACAATCGTAAAGATGATGAACGATTTTAATGCAAACTGAATTGGCCATTTACTCGATCATCATATATATGATATTATAAATTATGTACCTGGATCTTCCTAATCCTATTGCTCGGAGTCTGGATTTGTGCCCGGCTTATGGCAATAGGCCCACCACCTATTCCAAAATGTAAACATAGCAGGTGGAACGTGAGACTGTACCACACTCCTCTGCCTACCTCGTTTATTGTTGATTTATAGATATTTTAGCCGTAGATTTTTTATTCTTTAGATGTGTTTCGTAGATATTTTTGCCGAGTTAATCATGTAAACGGCGATTCTGAGTAATCTTTTACCGTTCGCAACAGCGTAATAAATGAAAAAACTACACATTTTCTAATAAGTTATACAAACAGTGTTAGTTACTTAGTGCACTTACCCGGACTTCGGAGCCCGCTGGGTCGTTGCACTCGACTTTTTGTTGCCGCCAAAAAACTCAAGACGAACGAACATTTAAGCAAATGATTCCCAACAATGTAAACTTTATACA
>DWEE01003967.1:0-10060 GCA_018245755.1 Parelbella macleannani
TGGCCTTAACCCTCTCAATATGAGAGGAGACCCATATTCCAACAGTGGAATGACAAATGGGTCGATTATTATTATTTGTTATAGTGACTTGGCACAACTTAAATGCGGCCATTCATTTTAAAACTGAGTAGAGCTTACGTCTTGAAGACCAGACAGTAGATATATGCTCATATGTAGATTTTGTAATATTTACTTGCATATCTATTGCACCCAGACACTATGAGTCCGCGGCAGGCACACGGCAGGTGTGCGTCATGGATTTGAATCCAGGGTCCCCGAAGTGAGAAATTAAATTTCAAAGCCACTAGGCTACCAATGTCAAAAATTTTAAACAACGTAAAATTTTCACAAAAATATAATAATATGTTTTTGCTTAAGAATTATTTTTATGTACCTACCTATTTTATTTACAGAACATTTTTATAATCATCAATGTTGCCGCTAACCAATCGATCGTCCGTGGCAAGAGAAAACTTATCCTAATAGTCCGTTGAAAAGTTTAAGAAGCCAGATTACAAAAACAGATAAATGCCTTATAGTTAAACTTAGTGAACCGCTCACTGACCTTGCCGCCAGTGGTAGACCTTCTCGAACATTTCCGGCCCTTGGACGGTAGGTTGAATAGTAGGTGTCGATAATGATCGTTATAGCAGCAGATTACAGTCATTAAACGTTGTAGAAGGCTTGCAACACGGTACATTAAGAAATTATGTGCTCGCCACTACAATTACCTTTACACGAATTTTATCGTGAGAATTCATTTACATAATGAATTCTAGTATAGTAAATGAAAAAATGCAGTGTGATCTTTGTTGTCTGCTAATGCTTACCGTTTCGAAATCATCATCTATATCAACATCATTAATTTTTCCATCCTCATCATAAGCAACATCAACATAGCGCCATCACCATTATCATAGTCAACATCATCACCTCCTCCATTGTCACCATCAAACCTTTTTCGTTCCACCGTTGAACACGGGTCTCTTCTCAGAATGAGAAGGGTTAAGCTCACCGTTAATACACGCTTATTTTTACACGCACAAATTGAGAACGACTGATGTCCTTCCAATGTTGTAAGCATATTATCCAACATCGTTGCCTAAAGTGAGATAACGTTTTCTTTACGTAAGCGCTGCTAAGTTTAAAACACTACATAGGTACGAAAGCTTTCGAGGCATGATTACATAGGAATTCTTTGTGAGAATCCCAAACTAAACTTATTATAAAAACAGCCCACGGAACCGTTTTGCCACAAAAGCGAAATAATCCGTTTGAACACTGACTTGAGGATTTCTTTTTCGCTAAATGCAGAACTGCGGAGACGAAGCGCTTACGAGACTACATATGTATGTATTAAGATTCCGTTTCGCTAACCGTTGCCTTAAGCTACGTCTCTCAGCGGAGTCCTAGACGTAAACCTCTTGTGTTATCGCTCCACGCGATATATTATTTAATCGCGAATAGTTTATTTTGGGAATGTGTTCGTGTATTTGGATGTAGAAGATTTCGTTACACAACCAAAGCGATTATAGTAAGATTGGATAAAACTGTTAAAAGCGGCAACATTCTGTCAACGAGATAAACCCGTAGTAAATTTTTTTCCAATTGTTTTGTGTAAATCACATTGGAATTTATTTATTTATGTTACGTAAGATTTATTATGAATTTGAAAGAAAGAAAGAAAAAAAGAAACTTTTAAATTTGTAATATGTACGTAAATATCGGCATATTTGCCACTAGGAGTTTTCTATCTTCCTATTGTATATTGTTACTTTTATGACGTCACGCCAGATTTCTTATAGGATAGGCAGAGAGCACCGAATGCCAAATGTCTCTATTCTTAGAGAAGTGACGGGCTTCTTCTATATTTATCACTCTTTTCACACGCGCACGTAGAGCTCGAACCCTTATAACTGACTGACTAAGTCGGTCTTTAGGTGAGCTTTGATCTCGCTTGGAACCTGCATCTATCAACATTCGAAATCCTGATGCAAAGATAAAATACTAATAATAATAACAGCGCAACAACGCTACTTTCTTCTCGCTCACTCGCTGGAAGTATCAAAGGTGTCTTACAACTGAAATTGTTATAAGAAAAAGAAGAAATGGTGTATTCGTTTATCTCAGCGGTGACGTCGGATGATAATGTCATTATTGTAATACCGGAGCCTTCTGCTCTCGTGATCAGCCCCGGGCGCCGCCCCCGAGCTAACTCGCAGAACTGCTTTGAGAAGTTTGTGCTAAACAAGTGTATCATGTAAGTGTTCATTCAATCTCCTTCAACCTTTTTGAAGGACCCATGTTAAAATATTTCGCACTCCGTCCTCTCTGCCTACCTAATAAGGGACATGGCGTGAGTATACGTATGTAAGTAAAATAATCTTAAATATTACAATAAGTTGATGGTGAATTGTCCGTACCTATGCAATAATTACAGATATAATTTTGCTTAGCTCAATGGTAAAATGTGTAATGAATCGGTTTAAGAAGGGACGCACCGAAATAAAATGTTAGAGAACAATATGTTTGTAATTTATACTGAAAATTCTCTATAATTTATGAAATAAAATCACACAAGCGATATGAAATATAAAGACATTGCTAGGCAGGTATAACTGTTGAACCGATTGCCTCTTCCAATGTATCCTCTATTTCTGTTCCCGACTTCCTTTTGCTTTTGATACTTATAACTCATCGTTGCTTCATAAAATAATAATAATAAAAGTCTATTTCCTTGTCTATAATAGCGGTTCGAATATAATGCCTTTTAATTTATCCTTAAGTTTGTACGACTAAGTATAGAAACTTCGAGAACAACTTGTTAAGTTGTTCCATTCTTTGAGAACCCGAGCATACTCCTCTGCGGAAATGTAAAATTTTTGCTCGTTACATTTTTAAAATAATGCTTTTAATTTTTTAATTAATAAAATTCGCTTTTAATAATTTTAGACCCATTACACAGTTTCTTCATCAACCCAATGTTGACTGGGAAAAAAATGCAGTTGGGCATAAAATTCGCATTTTGTTACAACTTTATTATAAAGGTGTGTGAATAAAATATTTAAATAAATTGATAAAAATGAATCTTATCTTTTTAGATAATAATACACTATTTATATAAATTATTTATCTAATAGGTACATATTACAATAATCTATGTTACGTTATGTTAAAATTGTCTGTTAGGATGTATTTTGTTTAAATTGTATTGATAAGGTTATCTCTGACGGTCAAACACTTCAAGTCAAGTGCTTCAATGAGCGCAAGCGAGATTTTTTTATAAAGGTATAGGATTTTTCTTGTTACGTATTATGTATGTCGCGGTTTAAAGTGCCGTGTTTGATATAATTTCAAAGATAGTTTTCATAATTAGGTAGCTTGTAATAATTTATTATAATTATTATTAACTGTTAGAAATGGAATAAAATAAAGGTTTATCAATATGTGGTTAAAGTGAATGTATTTTGCAAACGGAAAAAAAACTAACATATTAATAATTCGTTGTTTTTGTTTGAACTGTACGTAAAATCATGAATATGTATGGGTATTTCGCTTGCAATATGCGACTGCGCTGATTTCGGGATATTGGCTGCTGTGCTGATGGAATAAGATCCAAAATAGTACGCGTCGACCCTCCCGACTCCGTTTTCGGAATAACGCACAATTTTCAATATTATTACGCCGTATGTGGTTACGTACGCCACTAATGGATTGTATTGTCATGTAAACTACGGGTTATTCGCGATTTTATGACAATTTAACATTAATTACGACAGTTATATGTCATCATCGTCAACCTATTTATCGTTTCAGTCTTATATACGGGCCTCTTATCAAAATGAGAAGAGTTGAAGTCCATATAATATAGTCTAGTCTAGTCATAGCAGATATAATTTATAAGAAAGTAAAGGTAAACGTATTCTCTTTAACACAAAAGCCTTAATAACGTTCAAATTTGAAATGTAACGAATTACGTCTACTTATATTAGAGTACTTATTCAATAAATATAATAGAAGCAGTCCTAGTACTAGTAATCGTTAACACTAGTGTCCACTTTTACGTGTTTCCATATTCGCTGTGACTCAGTACGATCGAATGGTTGAACCAACAATTCCTAAGATGCGATATGCACTTCCTTTTGCAGTCAAATTCTATTAAAACATTCCAGAGAGCTCTGAATCATTAAAGAGTTAAAATATTAAAAGTCCATCTATATCTCCCCGGCAATGCAGCTGCGCGGTATATATTAATATTTCCACCAGCTCCCGGTATTAGCATAATGCGATATGGATTACATAATCCAAGGCACTTGCCGAATGGAGATTTTTCAAAATAGTGATAATACTGGACAAATATTGCTATTGTACTGTGAATACAAAATTCAAGCGTAAGGAAATTAACATTGGAAATCTCAGACTAAAATCGACAGATGTTAGAAGGAAGTCAGCAATTATTATCCTCAGATCAAAACCGACTCGAGATAAACTATTAGTCAAGATCTACAGATACAACCATAAGTGTATGGTAGACCTCAAGATAAACTATTAGTAAGTAGTGTCGTATCCGACAGAAGATGACAGAAGGAAATTAGCAGTTAGTGCCCTTTTTCACGGTTAAATATTTTGCGAGCGTTTTTACTGAGACGGAAAACAATCTCCGTCGCGACCTCGTTCCAATCGGCAGGAGTTTCTGAAGAGGGCCCTCGTATATGTTTAAAACTAGTCTGCCATCGCGAATAAATCTACCTTAATTTAACAGGTACATAATATATAATAATATACAGTGGTTGGATACGTAGAGCTGAAGATCGAGCTTTAGTGGCGCGCCATTGGAAAGGCCTATTTCCAGCAGTGAACGATGACAGGCTAATAGTGGTTGTTGTATATAATCAATCAGTATCCTCAGAGTATAAACGACAGCAGATAACAGAAGGAACGTAGCCATTTGTATCCTCAGATTAAAACCGGTACAAAAGAATAAACCTCGAAATGGAAGATTAGAATCCTCAGGTTAAAACCGACAGAATGCGATATGTAGCTCACAAGTATGTGGTATTAAAGGCACAAAATGATAATATTTTTTGGTCTGTTCTTTCATTCTGTCTTGATCAAAAGGCACAATTTGCAAACTGTAAATAACTTGAGAACAGTACTCACTGTGGTTCGTGCTCCGTTAGCAGTTCCTCGAAGTGCAGTTTCAAGGTGTGTGCTGGTGGTGCCCGGATCTCTGTGACACAGTCCGCGTCATCTGGGTAAGGGCGAGGGAACCCAGGGCTCGCGACGGTGGCGTGCGGATGTGAGTGAGACAGAACGATTGTTTCATTGCACTGCACCTTTGATGCGGTGTAGGGATCTGGAACAAAGATATGTTAACATGAGTCTTATTTATTTTAATTAACAGATTAGGGATGTCAATCAATTTCGGTCTTCACTATACTTCCATGAACACACCCAGCGTTCATAAGAGAAGATTAAATTCGCTCAATCAGGCCATCATTCATTTGGTCAGTCGGTCAGTCGGTCGGTCAGTTATTGTACATTTCCAATTTCAGCTGCATTCAAAAGGAATATATAAATACAAAAATACCATTAACGATCGCATATCAACTTGACGGTCCCAACAAACTTGTCGTGGTCTAGTTATGGATAGCACTGAGTAAAGTTCAACAGCAGCATATCTTTTAAAACACTACGTGCACGAGTTGAAGGGGACCCGTCAAACTAACTTCGTCCCAGTTGTGGTTTCTGTTCCAAAGTTAGTGAGTGTGGGTGACGTTAAGAAATATAGTGATGCTTCAACTGATACGCACTCGTCGCTTGTAAGAAGTGGAACATCGCAAATTCTTAATAATACAGCATCTTAACACAGACGGCCTGTGCAGACTGGCTAAAGACTCGTACTGGTTTAAATATATTATGTATACAGTCATCGAGTAGTACAGAAATAACGGTTTCAATAAAATACTTTTGAACACGCAGTATCATTCACATTCACATTGAAATCGCACTGTCATCGGAATCGTGGCGGATGAAAGCAGTATTCATTCATATATTCAATCGTTCGTTCGTTCAATAATTCATACTTCAATTGTAAAACTAGTGTTATAAGCGAGAAAATGTCCCATTTGTGAATTTTAAATTGCGTTCACATTCAACGTTCATTTTGCTCTCGATTCATACATATTGGGAATAGAGATTTTAACTATGCAATGACTGTAATAATAAATTGCGATTAATTTGTACATATCTATCTCTTTTTACAGATAATTTCTGTAGTGTTAGAACAATTTATGAGCATTTTTAGATTTTGCTTATAATAATTATCCTAAAAATATTTATTTATTTATTACGTTTACAATTTACGTTATATCTATCGTAACAGATGACCCAATTTGATAGCATAGTCAATGTCAAATAGTAACTATTGTCGGTATTAAAACCAAATAAAATGAATGAGTCCCTTTTAAGCTAAGCGATAGTTTTAGCATCGACAATATTAATTATACATCATGTTCTTCAAATGAACTTGAAATTAGATTAAATAAAAAAAAAACAATATTGAACAATTAAAGCAAATCTATCATCATCATCAGCTCTCCCATCAGCACCGCGATTTAACCTGAACTTAAATTCACTAACGAAATTCATAAACAACTAAAATGTTTAAAAACTGAGTGTACCTAATATATTTAAATTATGTAACTTACAACGTAACTGGTACGAATAGCTTAGTCTGTTGCAAGTCACGCAATCAGACGATATAACAATTGCAGTATTATGTAGCTGAAAAATACATTAAATCGTACAACAATACATTAATGGTAAATCGCATTGGCGAAATTTTCACTATTCTTCTGGGTAGGAAAAATATTTAGAATTTGGCGGGCCATTTGCGGAGTGCATGCAGAAATATCAATTATTTTTCGGTTTCTGTGTTAAGCAGTTATGATATGATTGATTAATGATTCTTATGGATATGGTGCAGATGGACCAATGTCAGATATTTCAAATGTGAGAAAATTTTGTTGAAATTTTATTACTCAACTTTTATTTAAACTCCATTTATATTGATGCATTTATATTAGTGTACCGAAGAATCAATGACAATAATTTCCAAAAAAAGAGTGCCAGTGTCTTTTTTATCTATTTTTTTCTCAAGTCACCGTTCTTCAACTTATGGAGCGAATGTAACTGACCTAAGAAAGACGTAACATCACGCCTGTAATTCCTGAAGAAGTAAGCAGAGGAGTGTAGTACACTTCCATGTTTCACCAGTTAAGTTTAAGTCCCATGGAATAGCCGTACACCGGGCACAGATCCAGACTCCCAGTCACTACCGCGCGACAGTCACGCTTATAATCGCTCGACCAACGAAACAGTCAGACAATTATCAGAAAATCAGATAATAAAGTTTTTTGAATTTAATTTACAATGAAATGTAATTATGATTCAGAATTAGTAAAACTAAAATCCTATTCAAACTTCATGTTGTAAATATCTACGCGTGTATAAATTGAAAATGAGATAACAAATTTCCAATGATACAGTTGGACACAATTTTGTTGCTTTATGCAAATGAAAATAATGAGCTTCGAACTTAATTGACAAAACTGATCAAACTTTAGCCCTTATACTACTCGTGCCATAAAATAATGGCAGCGACAAAAGAAAATTCACAAGAACAAACAGCATAGTGTTGCATTTGAAATAAACAGCGGATAGACGCCAAACTTGTCCGTAGAGACAGCGTCATGAATACATTGAATACATAAAACATAGGACTTTACGTATTCATGACGGGGGAACGCATCTGCCATATTGTATTCATGGACGTCAAAAGAAAGTAGAATATTGTATGGATCGCCAACTTTGCGTGAAGTGTAACGTGTGCGAATAAGAAGTGAACTTTAAAATGACATGCGATGCGATCGATGCTCATGAAAGTGTTAGGCAAATGTTACTTATACTGTAGGAAAATATTACGTGCCAAGTTGAATATATTTTAGCAAATTTTATGTGGAAACTTGGTTTTTTAGATTTATGTGTGTGTCTCACTGATTTGAATCAGTTTGTGAGGCACGCGTACATCCCGTCTCACACCTCTTTCTTTACACAATTACGTGCGTTTCAATATTATTATGATTATAATTTTAAACGAACAGACCGCTGACGTAAAACATCGCGAGGTTACCTATATACGAGTTTTCTATTTAGTTATCTACGGCGTTTAGTCTATTAACCCGCACTTGCAAAATGTGGCAGACTATACTTAATTTGGTTTTATATTAAAACCTCGTCCCATATTCCATGGTGGGATGTACCTGTAAGCATTACCGATGAGTCGTAGAAGTGTAGTATACTGCTCTGCCAATGCCTTCGGGGAATTATAGACGTGATGACATCCTCATTACCGCAACAGTCTTCACCGTTCCACTGTTAAACATAGGCTATTCCCAAGGTGTGCCACAACACACGATATATTATATTATTTTATGTATTATATTGATTTGATACTATTTACAATGTTAGATATCATTTAACTTACAACATGAATTTAATTTGCATCTATACTCAGCCGGTCGTAAATATTTACAGCTGAATAAGGTACTTGTCATACTCTGATTGGTAGCATAGCTGGTCTATGATAGAGAATAAACAAAATTAAACAAGAGTGTTATAGATTTCGAAAGTAGAGTATGCGGGTATATAGAGTCGTCACGGAACAGAATATCATTCGTTATTTGAAATGACTAAATTTTAAAAATCATTAATCGTCTAAAATTAATTCTCATTATAAAATATTAATAATATACAAATATTTGCATAAACTTAGACGCAAAACCAAGAAATTAATTATAAATAAACATGTGTGTATAGTCGGTTTTTATCAATTAATAGCCGGTATACAACTTAATTGTCTCAGTGTAAAAAGTTAAAAACATCATTGGAAGTACTTCATTATTATTATTTCGTCATGACAGTTGCCTTATGGAAACCTTTTGAGTTACTGGACTGATATGTTGTGACATTTATGCTACTGATTTTTAGAAAACGTATGTATACGTATTCAATTCTTAATATTTTTTAAACACACCACTGTTATAGAATTGTTAAAATATGTTCGAAATGTATCTTCTTTTTTAGGTTGCAAACTTTTAAAATTTTCTGTGTAATCATTCTATAGTCTATGACCACTTTGCGCTCTTTTTCATGCATACCAATTCTTGCCAATAATAAAATATGAACGATATGAGCCAAAATAAATGAGCGCATAGCAATAACTCTTTAGGCGCTAACGTATGATAAAACAAGTACCTTAACAAAGTTGGTTTAGAGAATTTCAGCTCCCCAGAGTGACATTAAGGCGCGCTGCAAGTAAACTTGTTAAAGTATCTGATGTGTATTTTATACATATGCAGACATTATACATATATTTGCATTTGACATTCTACTATCTGAGAATTTTATTATATATGTATTTGTTTATTCCTTTTATGTTTATAGTCAGATGTCAATTTCGTAAATGTGTTTTCATTGGCAGAAAGAACGTTGTCGTAAAAATATTTTTTGCTATAAACAATATTTTCTTTAGACTAACATATGATAATTTTATTCAACACTATGCGATTATATTTTTTCGTTAAAAGAAATAAGAAAATGAAATGTCAAAGATGGAGTCGACGCGGCGAACGCATTCAGACAAGTACTGTAAATTCTTCCAACAATATTAGAAATATTGCATTAAATAAAATGAATAAGGGCGACGGGAATAGGATATTTTAAACAGTGTGTTATAGGATTACAAAAAAGGCTAGAACAAAATACGAACGAATAGTCGAAACTTATTAGGACCTTTTTGCAGTCGGCACCTAACCATTTAATATCAATGTATGTAATACCAGCTATATAATTAATGTACCCAATGAATGGTACCCACCCGGCACCCAATGAATAATAGTCACTTACAAATAGTATAAATAAATAACATTTATAAAAAAAAAAAAATTTTAAACATGTTTGTCATTTTTTATATCTACATAAAATTTGATGTACCTAT